>VUQH01046577.1:0-15355 GCA_015106775.1 Etroplus canarensis
TTGGAAAACCCCCCCCCCCCCCCCCCTCCCCCCCCCCCCCCGCCCCCCCCCCCCCGCCCTCCCCCCTCCCCCCCCCCCCCCCCCCCCCCCCCCCGGCTGTGTTGGGCTGGACAGGAACAGTGGGCCTTCCTCCCTCCATCGCTGTTTCCTGCGTCACTTTAGTTCACTTTAATCTGCTGCAAACGAGCAAACACGAAAATGTGACGCGACAAAAGTGTCAGGTTGCGACGTCTTCCCACGTCTCGTAAAGGACAGCACATCAGTTTCTAACGAGCAGCGGGGATACTAAACCAGCAGCCGCATCCAGTGCGAAGTTCACCGGAAATGGTTTTCATTTTGACCGGAAACGTTTGAAAAATGTGCATAAAACACGTGCTCATAAAACGCCCCTTCATGTTGGGGGAACAGCGACCTCCGCTGCTACAGGTGGCTATTACAAGGAAACAAGAAAGGATGTGTTCCTTCAGTTTAGGGGAAAATAAAACGTGTGCATCCGTAAATGTCCTCACTGTCAAGGCACAACTAGCGTAAGAGCAATGTTAGCACAAATACACAAGAAATACACAAAACTACCATTAAACTATGGAAAGCTACTGCAGTGACTTCAAACATCAATAAAATGCATAAAATTGTAAAAATACACAAAATCACAAACAATAAGAAATGGAGAGGTACTACAGTGAGATGCCAACACAGAAAAACACGACACAAACATACAAAACAATGTAAAAAATACACAACATGACCTCAGACAGCTACTACAGTGAGACACAGAATGTCCACACAAAATGTATACTATCGCTGTAAAAATAACTACAGAGAGCCAGAAAGGTGCTACAGAGAGACGTGTCCACAGCATGTCCAATGATACTCAAAGTGAAACCACAAAAAGCTGCAACAGGATACAAACTGCATGAAGCTATAGAAATACACCAGACTACTGTAAAAGACACATGAAGAGACATGAAAGGACAACAGGAGGAGGCAGGATGAAAGACTTTATATTTTCATATATATTTATGGAATTTCAGTGTTTTTGTGCTCATTAAACATTTGGTCTGTGTGTTTGTCCTGTTGATAAATCCTCTGATCAGGCTTTCATTACAGGGGTCCACGTTCACTGATCACCTCTAAACGCACACAGCTGATCCTGCCAGAGGAGGAGGGAGGTGCAGATGTGACGGGCTGTCAGCAGGAAGCAGGAGGCGTGGCCTCCTCTCTCTCTCTCTCTCTCTCTCCTCCAGCTGTTTAAAAGCAGCTGGCGGCCGCGCGAGCCTCACTGAGCCCCGTGGGTGTGACGCAGACATGACGGCTGTGGGGGAACTGGTGCTGGTGCTGGGATTACTGGTGAGCGCTCACTGCGAGGTGAGAGCACGAGACCCGGAGGTGGAGGAGGAGGAAGAGGAGCTCGGGGCAAGAGGAGGAGGAGGGGGACCAGCGTTCCCGGGGGGCCCCGGGGCCACCGAGACCCCATTACGAACCGGGTGAGTCCAGATCCCCTTCAAGACAAGCATCACATCTGCTTTGAGGGGGAATGAAACATGCAGGGGATTTATTACCAAACAATGAAGAAACAAATCATCAAGTTAATAAATAAAAATAAAACCTGCAGTATTTCTGTTCACTAATGATCATACTTCCCTCTGTTTTAATGCTGAATAACTTCTCCTGGTGCTGTGCTTAAAATGGTTTCACCTGAAGAAGATATTCTGACTATATAAAATGTATCACTGAATGTATTTATCTGTATAAAAATACAGTGTGTTATATAATCAATATAATATCAAACATTTCCTTGTGCCTCTAATAGTAAATATTTATTTAAATTTTTATCACTGAGTTCTCATATTGTGCGTGAAACAAAGTTTGCTGGATTCACATTAACTTCTCTAAAACATATAATACAAATAAAATACTTTAAATAGATTTTTCCATGTGGTAGTTTGAGTTTCTTTGTGATCATTTTGCATCCCCTTTTTAGTCATTTTCCATCAGTTTAAGGCAACTCCGTCTCACTTTGTAGTAATATATTTGTCATAGTTTTGTGTTACATTGCTGTTATTTTGTGTCCCTTTTGTTGTTCATTGTCTGCTTGTGGTACATTTTGTCAGTGTGTCTTTGTTTTTGCATCCTTCTTGTCATTGTGCATCAGTTTATGGTTACTTTGTGTCACTTTCTAGTCATGGTTTACACATTTGTTTCAGTTTTGTGCCGCTTTGTGATCATTTTGCATCCCCTTTTACTTGTTTTGAATTTGTAAGTGAGCTGTTTTTTTTTTCTTAAGCTTTGCACCTCTTTGTGATCATTTTGCATCCCTTTTAGTTGTTTTGCACATGTGTGTTTCCTTGCGGTCATTGGTTGCACGTTTGTTGTAGTTTTGTGTCTTGTGTAGTTGCTATGCATTTGATTGCGATAATCTGGCATCTTCCATGATCATTTTGCATCCCATTGCTTGCAATGTTGTGCCTCTATGTGATCTGCATCTGTTTTCAGCCATTTTGGTTTGGATTATGTTGATGTTTTCGGTAGTTTTAAGTCATCCCTTTCTTTTCATTTTGATGGTAATTTTGGGGTCATTTTTTTTTCTTTTTAAGGAGTTGTTTTGCTTTTGTTGTGTCAAATGTTTGCCATTTTTTTATCCATTTGTTGTTTTTCATCTGCTTCTGGTAGATTTTGTGTGTCGTTTTACATTGCTTTTTAATTCTTTTGAGATTTTGCATCTTTGTAGTAGTTTCACTTTAATTAGTTTTTGTTCCACTGTTGACATTTCGTGTCACTTTGTATTTTCCATCCAGTTTACATTTTGTTTCTGAGTTTGGCAATCTTGCGTCTCTTTTCTTTACTTTGATTTGTACTGTTAGAATTTCTTAAATACTTTTTCCAGTCATTTTTTCTTCATCTTTGCACCTCTTTGTGATCATTTTGCATCCCTTTTAGTTGTTTTGCACATGTGTGTCTCCTTGTGGTAAATTTGTGCTCCTTTGTAGTCATTGTTTGCACGTTGTGTGGTCGTTATACACCTGATCGCGATAATCTGGCTTCTTCCATGATTATTTTGCATCCCATTGCTTGTAACTTTGTGTCTCTGTGCAATCATTTGTCTTGAGTTAGGATCGTTTTGTTTTTAGTCATTTTGGTTTTGATTATGGTGAAGTTTTCAGTCATTTTAGTATTGCTTTTTCTCAGCTTTGTGCCTCTGATAATTTTGTATTCCTCTTTTTCCAATTTATATAAATTTTGGGATTATTTTTGTTGCTTTTTCAGTAGTTGTTTTTCTTTTTGTTGTAGCTTTGTGTCAAATTGTTGCCATTTTGTAACCCTTTTGTTGTTTTTCATCTGCTTCTGGTGTCTGTGGCCATTTTGCATTCCCTTTTCTTTTGAGATTTTGCATCTTTCTAGCAGTTTCACTTTAGTGTCCCTGGTAGCATAGTGGTTTGCGCATTTGCCTTCCAAGCAAAAGGTTCCTGGTTCAATCCTAGGTGGGGATGCAAGATCCTCTCACCATCAAGAGTTGTGCCAGGAAGGGCATCTGGTGTAAAGCCTCTGACAAATTACCAGTGCATATTAATCTGGTGTGGAGAATACAAGGAAGCAGGGTTTGTATTATAAGAATGTCTAAAGTAATTGTTTTTTCATTAGCTTTGTGCCTCTGTGTGATTTTGTATCCCTTTTGGTGCATCGTTCATCATTTCATTGTAGTTTTGTGTAAAGATAATGTTGCATCCTTTTACAGCTGTTTCAGCAGCATGTATGTATCCATCCACCCATCCACTTTCCTCTGCTAATAGTAATTTAGCTCCTTTTCCTTTTGCAGGTCTTAGCAATTATTTTGTATCCAGTTTTCAATTTATTTCTGATTGTGGTCATTTCAAATTTCTTTTAAGTAGTTTTAAATCTCAGTAGGGTGAATTTGCTTTTATGTGTTTTAGTGTTGCTTTTGTGTGTCTTAATATTGCAGCTGTATGTTGTAGTGGTTTAAACATTTGCATCACATGCAATAGATCCCTGGTTTGAGCCCAGGTGGAGGTACGAAACCCTACCTCAGTGGGAGGGTTGCATCGGGAAGCTAAAATCTGTGCCAAATTACCTGTGTGGATTCATCCGCTGTGGTGACCCCTTGAGAGCAGCCGAAGGCACTCAATTTATCATAGTTTTGCATTTTTATGCGGTAAGTTTTGGTCGCTTTGCATCCGCTGTTCGTTTTCTGCCACTGTGTGAACATTTTGCATCCCTTTTTTGTTTTTCTTATGTTTGTATAAATTTGTATCACCTTGTTTCAGCTTTTCTTTAATAATTTGCTTCTCATTGTTCATAAATTGTAGGTTTGTAAGACTTTGTGATTTTGCATCCCCATTTTTAGCTTTCTGTTTTGTTATTTTTAGTAACTGTTCCCTCTTCTTTAGTCACAACTTTATTGTGTTTTTTGCTTCTTTCTGATCATTTGCATCACTTTCTAGTCGTCTTGCTTCTGTATGTGACCATTTTTCATTTGGTCGTGGTGTTTTTGCATCCTGTTTTTAATTATTTTGCATCTTGCGTGGAAATTTTGCCCCTTCGCAGAAAAATGAGCATCTCATTAATTTTGCACCCTTTTCAGGTGTTTTACTTCTCTCTGTGTTAATATAACATCCTTTTGTGTTTATTTTGATTCCACTTGTGGTGATTTTGCATCCCCTTGTTGCTTATTTATGTTGGACTAAATCCATGCTTTCTTTAGCGTTAAATATATTCCAAGCTTTATCTGAGGGTAGCACGAATTGTACGGGTTATGTAGGTATCTCCAGAAACAACAGTCTGGTTTGTAAAAAATGTCCTCTTCTTGTTTCTTTTGGAGCATCAGGAACAATGAGAGAGACTCTGGTACTGAGAGGCCGTAACTTTGGAGGAGACAGCCTTTTGTTTCAGTGAGCAAGGCAGCTGAAGATAATCTTTGGATTAGGCTTTACAGAGCTTACAGGAAGGCTGTGGATTTATTACAGTCAGAGATTCTCATGCTTTTCCTCATGTTCCATGAGTGTCTTTGGGAATTTTGCTGTTCTGCAGTTTGTACCGTCGGCAGGTTCAGACACGCTCGCCTCTCCGGACCTCACGCACTGCTCTCTGCACCTCCTCCACATGCTGAGCCTCCTCTTAAGAAGATCTTTGCGATCAATAAACGCTAAAGCTTAAAGTATTACTCTAACTTTTTTTGAGTTACCCTGACGAGGCCCTGTTAAAAAAAAATATATATATATATTGTGCTGCAACTGGTCCTCACAAAGATGGAACAATAGCAGACTTTGGTCAGGAGCATGGAGCTGTGTTTTGACTGCCAGCATGTGTTTAATGGGCTTGAACCACCCGGGCTGCACACACATGTTGATGTTTATGTCCTCTGAAAATCTGTCCTCAAGTGGCAACGAAACAGTATTTAATCCTTTAATTAGAGAAAAGCACCAGATCAATATTCCTATAAGTAAAACTACAGAAGTTCCATCAGTAAAATGTTCTTCAAATATTAAAAATATTTGGAAAAACATTTATTTCTGACTGTAACAGTACTGGCTAAGCATCTTCTCTATACTTATTAGCCTGTATTTGGTTATTTTGTGTCTCTGAGATCCTTTTGCATAATTTTTCTTGTGGTCTCGTGTCTGGTTTTAGCCATTTTGCTTCCTTAGTGATAAATTTTAACCTTCTTTTAGGTCATTCTTCTTTCCCCAGTTTTGTGTGACCATCTGATCATTGTGCATCCCCCTTCTTTGGTCATTTTGCACCTTTTTGTCATTCTGCATCTCTGGTAATTTTGTCCATTTGTTGCGAATTTGTGTCTCTGTGGCATCTTTTTGCATCCCATTTTTAGTAGTTTCGTGTCTTTGTGGTAAATTCTTTTGGTCTTTTTTGTTCTTTTGGTGTAGTTTTGTGATCATTTTACATCCTACTTCAGGAGTTGTGATTGTATGCGTGGTAATTTTGCATCTCTCTGCAGTCTTTTTTTGTCCCCTTCAGTCAATATTCCTGGCATTTGCTTTGTCCATTTTGCATCCCTTGTGAAAATGTGTGACTTTTAGCTTGTTTTGCATCTCTTTGTGGTCATTTTAAATCTCTGCTTAGGTGAGTGCTAAATTTTTGGTTCTCTGAGGTAGTTTTACATCAGTTAGGTTATTTTGTATCCACTTGTGCTTGTTTTATGCCAGTTTAACATTTTGCATCCCTTTTTTGTTTTGCTTGTCTGTCAAAATTAACTTCACACTGATGTCATTTTACATCTGTATGCGATCATTTGGCATCCCTTTAAAGATGTCTTATTTTGTATGTGGTAACTTTACATCACTTGGTGAGTGTGGTCATTGTGTCTTTCTGGTAGTTTTGTGACACTTGGTTCATTTTGCATCTCATTTTGCAGTAACTTTGTTTCTGTTTTTAGTCATTTTGTACATTTTTGTAGTAATGTTACTACCCTTTTGCTTTCCTCACTTTTGTTTCAATTTCTGATCATTTTGCATCCCCCTTTTTTGGTAATTTTTTTAACCTTTTTTCATTTTGCATCTCTGGTAATTTTGTGTGTTGTTAAATTTTATCTGCACCATCATTTTGAATCATTTTGTCTTTGTGGTAATTTTACCTCGCTTAAAGTCATTGTTTATTCTTTTGTGATAGTTTTGTGCCATTTGGTGATTATTTTGCATCCCTTTCAAGTAACATTGATTCTGTATGCAGTAATTTTGTGTTCCTCTGTAGTCGATTTTTTTTCTTGTCATTTTATATGATGCTGGGACTCTTGTATCCATTTAACTCATTGTGCTTCTGACTGTGGTAAGTTTGTTTCTGTTTTATTTCTTTAGCTTGTCTTAACATTGTGATTTTTTGTGTTCCCAATACCAAGTTTTCTTGCCGTTTCTTGATACTTTGGGATGATTTTGTATCCATTTTTTGTCATTTTGCATCCCTTTTTAAGTTGTGTTCCCTTTCAGTGTAGTAGTTTCTGCTTTGTGTTTTAACACGTCTTACTTTTCTGGTTCTTTGTGTCAGGTTTGGATCTGTTCGGTCATTTTGCATCCCCTGGTGTTTGTTTTGTGCCACTGGTTTTGTGTCCCTTTTTTGCTTATGTCTGTCCAAACTTCTCTTTGTGTTGATTGCCCTTTTACATCTTTTTACATCATCTCTGTTTTTTTGCATCAGTTTGGAGTTATTTCATGGCATGTTGTTAGTATTTTGTTTGTCGTGTTGTGGTCATTTTTCACCTTTAGTTTTACTTCCTTTCCCTGATTGTTGCCACCTGTGCTCCTCTCCCTCCCGTCTCTTGTTTGCTTGTTAGTCTCTGTGTGTTTCTACCCCTGCCTCCTCTGCTGTTTAGTCTGTTGAGGTTTGATTATGCCTTTCTGCCAGTCTGCAGTGTTTTGGATTTTTCTATGCCAAGTCTAGTCATGTTTTGTTTCCTCCTCGCTTCAAGTCATTGTTTGAGTTTTCACCCTTGGACTGTGTATTGTTTGGACTTTGATCAGCTTCATTAAAAGCTCGCTTTAAGTTCTCACCACCTCAGTCTACTAATCTGCATTTTGGGTCCACTTCCTTCCACAAACCTGACAGGTTTCCCTTCAGGCATCAGTAGCATATCTTCAGGTTTTACATCACGAGTGTTTTCAGTCTTGAGGAAGAGGACGCTGGGACGTGGACGGTGTTTCGGGAACCGTTTGCTGGGGAGCAGTGAGACATCGGTCTCTGAGACTGACAAACTGATTAAGAGGATTAAATATCTTGGCGGGAGGCTTTTTTTTGGAGCGTGCTCAGAGAGGCCTCTGTCATTAGTCCGACCCACATCCCCTACATTATGCCACAGATTCCCAGATAAAATGATCCCTAAGGGCTCTTAGCAAAACAACCCTCCATTAGCTCTTTAAATGCCCCCCAAGACCCCCAGCACCACTTTAAACGCTGCCATAATGACACAAATGGAGCTCTTTGTGCTGTAATGAGGAGCAGCTTTCCACAAACTTCACGTTTTTTTCTTCAACCTTGACGTTATCAGTGGAGTCGGAGGGCTGATTGGGGTGTGCATTTTCATCAGAGGTTAAAGGTCAACAGGTTGTTAAGGGCTGACAAAGTGGAGGTTGAAACGTTTTCAGGCTTCAGAGTAAATTAAAGGAGCAATTAGCCATTTTATTCTATGATGAGGACTCCTGTTTTCTTTTACAGTGCTGTGCAAAAAGTGCTGAGCCAGCCCTCATTTCTCTCTGTTCTGACTTTCTTGTCATGTTTTGTGGTCTGAGCAACAGATCTCCAGGCTTTCTGAAGCTCTTTCAAAGAGTCTCTTTGGATATTTTCAGTCCAGTCCTTGTACCTGACCATTTTCACCGGAATTTAACTCTGACCTATGAATCACTCAAGCATAAAAAGGCCCCTAACCCAAGGGATCAACCAGTGTTGTGTCGACACATAAGACAACTTAGCAAAGAATCAATTTTAAATCGGATCTTTAGGCTCTTTGTTACTAAAACACATCATTTGTTCCCATTTTTTTTAGTTAAATCTATGAAAAAAGCCAAAGATAACACAGTTTGACAGACAGAAAATAGGATTTTTATACCAACAAGGTGATTCCCAAAGAGCTGTTAGCTGAAAACTTGACATATCTCAGCATGGTGTGCAGCGTGTCCTTAAAATGTAAGGAAACTAGACAAGTGGAGGACAGAAGAAGTGTCAGGACTAAAAAACTATCTACAGCGGATGGACAGTATCTGAAAGACACATCCTTAAGAAATAGGAACAAATCCAGCAAAGACCTGACACAGGACCTGAGAGATGCATCTGGACCTTCAGTTGATCATCTACTGTTCAAATACAGATGTGAAATTTTTCATTAATATGATCAATTTATAAGGAGGAGGTCAGGAGAGAGGTCCAACAGTGAGTGTCTACAGTCATCAGTAAAACATGGTGGAGGCTCTGTCATGGTTTTGGCTGCATTTCAGCCAGTGGTGTTGGAGATCTTGTCAAAAATGATGTACTTATGAACACAGAAAAGTATCATCAGATTTTAATCCACCATGTAATATTACTTGGAAAGCATCTGATTGGCAGCAGCTTCACAATGATCCCAAACACACACTGCCAATAAAGTAAAAGCCTACCTGGATAGAAAAACACACAATGGAACACTATCAGTCATGGATTGGCCTCCTCAGAGCCCAGACCTCAACATGACTGAAGCAGTGTGGGATCATGTTGACAGAGAACAGAACAAAAGGCAGCCAACATCCAAAGAAGAGCTTTGGAATGTCCTTCAAGAAGCCTGGAGGACTATTCTGAAGACGCCTTAAAGAAATGACAGAAAGCTTGGCTCAGAGAGTTCAGGCTGTGATGAAGAATAAAGGAGCTCAGACCAAATATGGACTTTAAGCTGCTTAGAATGAAACAAACTCTGTTTTTGCTTTATGTGCTGTATTTACATTAATGTTTGCATGTTTCAGGAAAGTGCTGCAACTATATTGCTTTTCTTCCTGCCACATATAAAGTCATGAGGGCTGGATCAAGACTTTTGCACAATACTGTACACGCTGACGAGTTTTCAGACTAATTTCTTCACTTTAGTTCACTTCAGTAAAATGCAGTTGAAACCTGTGGTAAATATTAAACTGCTGTTATACAGTTAAGTTTGTTCACCTTCAGTTTGCCCAACAAATAATGTGTTTGCAGTCATGCGGTGAGGGCTGCAGAAAGCTCTTATTTTAGAGTCGTTCTCTTTGTGTTCTTTATGTGTGCAAACCTTCAGCTAACTCTGATCAAACAGCATGATAACACGCAGGTAAAGAAACCACAGAATCATCATCATCTGCTGCTCGTTCAGCCGTTATCAGGAGACTCAAAAAGTGAATCTCACATGGTCGGAATTTGTTGTTACAGAGAGATGATCACACAGGTGGATTTATCTGATGAGATGGCAAATCTGAACATGAAAGTAATCCTGCAGGACGTGAAGCTGAAGGTCTCTCAGGCCTCACATTCTTTTGCTTTGACACAGAGGACGAGATGAGGGCCAAATCTTCTGACAGAAAGTTCAAACCACAGCGACGTGACCTCGACAGACGGGTCGGCTCTCTGTCGGCATGATTCCCTTGCGGTGTCAGCGCCAAAGAAGTGATCGGGCTGTGATCGTGCTTACGTAAAGTTGAACAGTTTTAATGGGAGTCTGTGGGGACTGACTCACCGCTGGAGCCAGCCCTTAGTGGACATTAGAGGAAGTGCAGGTTGCTGGAGGTTGCTGCTTGGTTGTTCACCTGTGGGAGAAGCAAAAAGTTCTTTTATACTTTTTGAACTTTAAGTGCTCACAATCTCAAAGGAGCAAAAAGAATGACACGTAAAAGAAGAATTCTGTCTAGAAAGTTCAGCTGGCCTGTCAAACACTCCTCCACAGACTGATATCTGTTAAACTCTCTGCAGACACTCCTGCTCCTCACAGAGGAGGCCTTTAATTCTTCCCTCAGGGCAAACTTTACGTTTGTGCTCAGAATAAAGTGCTGCTATCTGAGCGCTCTCTTTGTGTTATGACAGATCCATCCAGTCTTCTGTTCTGACCTCCTGCAGCTTCATTATTTCAGATTCTGGCTCCTTCACAAACAGCCTTCAGATGTGAACCTGAACTCTCGGCCTGCAGCAGAAAGCCCACAGACCTCTGCTTGTTTTCCTCCCTGCCTCTCAGGATGAGGCGAGCTCTCACTCGGAAACACTTAGACCTCCATCTTGATCGCTCACCAAAACGAATCCACGCTGGACGGGGCGGGTAAAAGCGACGGTTTGACAGACCACAGCTGAGACGCCGCGGCACTCAACCTGCAGATTTGAGAATGTTTGCTCCTAAATGAGACACTGTGTTTAAAACAAAATGCTTGGAAAGTGACTGGCGGAGCTAAATTAAACCAAACGACCAGCTGTTTGTGTTGGACAGCAGGAAACTGAAGGAAACCCCCACTTCTGTTTTTAACAAAGTTACATGTCTTCAGTCTGACTCCGTCCAGCATGATCAGTGTGACATCTGTTCCCAACACTAAATACCAAAGCAGCTTAATAATCTGATAAGCTGACAGAAAAAGAGACGCTAAATGACCACAAAACTGTAAAAACACACAGAATAACTTGAAAGATAGAAAAGACCACAAGGAGAGTAATTGATATTAAAGGAATGCATAATGTACGCCAGCAGTGCAAACTGACTGTGAAGGTGTAACAGAATCACAAAGAGACACAAAGTAAATGTAAAGGGATGCAAAATAGGCACATAAAGGCACAAAATGAGCAAAACAAGGAGCAGCGTGCCAAGAAAGAGACACAAAACAAAGGCAAGGGGGATGCAAAATGGTACAAAGAGGTGCAAAACTAACATAAAGAGAGAAAAAATGAAGAGACTGAAAAGAAGATGTAACACAATATGAAAGGATTCAGATGCAAAATTACCATAAAGATGCTAAGTAAACAAAAAGTGATGCAGAAGGACCTTAAAGTGACACAAATGAGCAAAGTTCTGCACTGATTAATAATAATGCAAAATGGCAGCAGTGCAAAGAGTCAGAGATACACAGATGGACACAAGCAAAGGGCTGCAAAATGGCCACAAATTGCTTATGGGTCTGCAATACATGTATCTTCAGCTGCTCCCTTGTATTCTCCCCAAGGGGTCACCACAGTGGATTAATCTGCATCAGTAATTTGGCAGAGGTTTTACGCTGGATGCCAACATTCTCTCTTAGCTGCACGCTTGCGCAATTGCGCATTGCTCCGGCGTTCTTCGCGCATAGCTAATCTATGTAGTGCACAAGCACACAGCAAGTCTTTGAAACCCTCCATGGTGGGAGGAGCTTGTTGTCCACAGGTCTGCAAATTATGAACAATAATTACAAAGGCGTCTGAAAATGACCAGAAAGAAACTTTAAATGACCGCAGCGGGGACACAAATTTACTTCACAGGGATGCTAAATAGTGATAAGGATGCAAAACGACTACAGAGCGACAGATCGAAAACCACTGTGCTGATATACTGTGACTAGAAAGACACAAAGTGACCACAAAGAGACACAAAATAATATAAAATAAGTGCAAAGGGGTGCCAAATGGCTGCAAGGGAACAAAATCGTAGAGGTACAAAACACAGGAAAATAGATTCAAAATGGCCACAAAGAGACACAATGTGACTCTAAAGGGATTCCAACTAGCAAAAAGGACAATAAATAACAGGAGCGGCTGTGGCTCAGGAGGTACAGCGGGTCGTCCTCCAGCAGGAAGGTTGGCGGCTCGATCCCTGGCCTCTCCAGTCTAAATGTCAGAGCTTCCATGGGCAAGACACCAAACCCCAAATCACTCTCGATGCATCCATCAGAGCGTGAATGTGTGTGTGATAGTTAAATGCACTTTAAAGGCATAGAATAAAACGCTGTATGAATGTGGCTTCCAGTAAAAAGGGCTTTGAGTAGAAAAGTGCTGTATAAGCACCAGTCCATTTAGTTAACCAGGAAGTGAACTCTTGAGATTAAGAACCTCTTTTGTCAGAGTGTCCTGGGCTGACGGGCAGCATTACTGCAGCATGTTCTTCAATGGCAGGAGAAACCGTGCACAAGCACGGGGAGAACACGCAGACTCCACGCAGAGGGGCCCTGCCTGGGTTTGAACCCAGGACCCTCTTACTATGAGGCAACAGTGCTAACCACTGAGCCACCGTGCTGCCTGCACATGAGTTACCATTTAAATGAACAGAAAGTGGTTTAAAAAAAACATGACAAAAAATTAATAAGCGAAGCAAGGTTGTTCAAAATGGCCACAGTGTTGCCCATAGGTCTGAGACATGAAGAAAAATAACTACAAAGATGCCAAATAACCACAAAGAGACACATAATGACCATAAAAGGAAATATACTGCCGGGCCCAAAAAAAGTAAAGTGTAAAGTGAAGTGATGCACCCATCATGCCCAGTGAGTACCATACAGGCCTGTGGGGGCAGTGTCATGATCTGGGGTTGCGTCAGTTGGTCAGGTTGAGATTCAGCCAAAATTATGAGCCAAAAAATGAGTTCAGCTGACTTTCTGAAAATACTGAATGAACAGGCAAAAAGAAAAATCATCACAAGGAATTCAGAAAAGTCTGCAAAAATGCAGAATAACTGCAATGAGACACTAATTTATGAAAATAGGATAAAAGAAAAATCATGCAAAATAATAGCAAATAGCTGCAAGAATGACAAATGACCACAAATGACCATAAGCAAAGGGGAGGGGATGCTAAATGGCTACAAAGTTTTGCATCAGAGTAGTGATGAGTAACAACCACAAAAAGACATTAAATTACTTCAAAGGGATTCAAAATAGCTACAGGGATGCAAAAAGATGACAGACACACAAAACGGGCAGAAGGTTTATGAAAAGGACCGCAAAGTGGCACAGAACTTCATCAGAATGTTAAATAGTGACAAAGGAAACAAATGACAATAAAATGTCGGAAATAAAGACACTACAAAGTATTGAAAGTACAAGGATGCAAAATAACCACAGAGACTCCCATCAAAGGTCAAGGGATGCAGAATGGGCAAAAGGATGCAAAATTTCACAAAAAACCCCACAAAATTACTGAAACAGAATTTAAAAAAATAGTGTGAAGGGATGACAAATAGCTACAGAGATGATTAATGAGCACAAAGAGATGGAAAACACAGGGATGCAGAATGGCCACAATGGTTTACAACATGATGACCAATAACAAAGAGAAAATAACCACAGACACACAAAACAAGCTCAAACTGTGCTCTGTAGGGGGATGTTTAAAGTTGGTATTTAAGTTATTTGATGTTAAATAATGGCTCTCTTTTTTCCCTCTGCTGCACAAGTTTCTAAATGAGTTGTGGGAAAATATCAGCTCAACTTTAGGAAATTATGATCAATCATCACAGAAGCAATTCCGGGCATGAGTCAAACATCCATCCAAACAGCTTCTCTGCAGTCCAACAAAAACAGAACGTCCTGTCATTTAGTTTCGTTTAGTTCCAGCAGCTCATGTTTTGAAAGATGAAGCACTGATAGCAGCTGGAGGAGTTTCCACTTCTCACTTCACTCCGCTGGGCGTTTGAAGACTTTTTCTCAGGCATAATGCAGGGATTAAGCTGCATCAGGTGGTGCTCAGTCTGACAGGACGAATGACCCCGAGGGTGAAGATTAAAGACTCTGTGATGCTGCTCCAGCCCGTCAGACTCACCTGTGCATGAAAGAAGAACACAGTGAGCGTGAAGGTTTTTAGGTTTCCTGGAAATAACACGTATGGCCTGCCAGCCTCCACCAGCAAGTGGAGCAAAGGCAGGCGGTATAAACTACATGTAAAAAGTGCAGTTATCCCATAAACACTCAAAGTTAAGACAGTAAAATAGTGAATATGAATATATTTCTTCCTCCACTGTGCTTATCGTGTTGTATCTGATCATCTGTGGACAGCAGAGCTAACTGAAGCTGCCAATGTCACATACACGCCGTGTGGCTGTTACAGCTTTCTCTCTAACCTTGTATAAATCCTGGGTGAAACCACATCAGTGGTAGTTTCTGCTGGATGTGGCGTCTGTGTTGATGGAAAGGCTTTGAGGCGCTTGGATTTTCATGGAAAATTCATAACCGTGTCCTTCAGATAGAAATCAGCACACAGGCTGTTAGAGGCAACCAGAGGGCTGGAGAAGGGCCCGGTTTCTACGTTAGGTTGCAGTCTGTAGTGAAGAGGACAGAGTCAGAGGAAGCAGGACAGAATCCACAAGCACACATTGATATAAGAGGGAGAGGAGTAAGCAGAAGCTCACAGATCTGGTAGTTTACCCTGTTATACTGCATTCAATTACAAATTCTTCAGCAGTAAATGATCATGTTGTGCCACATCTGAAGCAGATAAAACAAAGCAGCCAGAAAGGATGGACAGAGGACATGAGATTTCTTCTTGCTTCTTGCTCTTCTTAGGGGTCGCCACAGCAGATCATCTGCCTCCATCTCAACCTATCCCTTGCATCCTCTTCCCTCACACCAACCCTCTGCATGTCCTCCTTCACCACATCCATCAGCCTTCTCTGTGGTCTTCCTCTTCTCCTCCTGCCTGGCAGCTCCATCCTCAACTCCCTTTGTCCAATATGTCCGCCATCCCTCCTCTGAACATGTCCAAACTGTATCAGCTTGAGCTGTCCCTCTGATGGACTCATTCCTAATCCTGGTCCATCCTGGTCACTCCCTGTGAACATCTCAACATCTTCAGTTCTGCCACCTCCAGCTCTGCTTCCTTTCTTTTTGTCAGTGCCACCGTCTCCAAACCATACATCATAGCAGGTCTCACTACCATCTTGTAAACCTTCCCTTTCACTCTTGCTGCT
>VUQH01046587.1:0-13173 GCA_015106775.1 Etroplus canarensis
TGGAGATTTTTTTACTGGACCGCATTTTTAAAAAAAAACCTACTAAAAAGGGTGTAAAACATGGTTAAAATGACCACCAAGGCAACAATATGGCATCAGAGTGAGAGGGATGTCAAGAAGGCAAGCTTCTTCTTTCGGCTGCTCTCATTAGGGGTCACCACAGTGGATCTTCTGCCTCCATCTCACCCTATCCCTTGCATCCGCTTCCCTCACACCAACCCTCTGCATGTCCTTCACTACATCCATGAATCTTCTGTGGTCTTCCTCTTTTCCTCCTGCCTGGCAGCTCCATCCTCAACATCCTTTGTCCAATATATCCACTATTCCTCCTCTGAACATGTCCAAACCATCTCAGCCTTGCAGGAAGGCAAGCTGGTTTATGTTTCCAGCTTAAAAAAAAAAATCTGAACCAAAAAAAAAAAAAAATTTAAAAATGGGTAACAAATGGATCATTGAATAGTCCGATATTTCTGAACAGCCCCACTCAGGACAGTCATGAATTTACTTGTCTTTACCGTGATTCTTGTCAGACAATGTTGTCCATGTAAAATAAAAGCCTCATCCCCAAAACCACCTTGCCCACCCATGCCATTGCAGCCAAAGCTCAGAATATTCACTGCTGCTCTCAGGAGTCCAGCCAATGCCATTCAGGATAGACTATAATTCCATCACTTATTGTTGAGGTCATGACACCATCATAATTCCTGAGCTAAAAGCAAGATTCTGTGCTTCTTGTCCATGCTTTTGTTCCTGCAGATTTTTTATTTTATTTTTTACCAAGCACAGCTTGTTCATATCATTATCCAAACTGAACTCCAGCATCAGACAGACACCTTGGGCAATAACAGATTACCATTCAAGCCTCATCTGAACCACTTACCCAGTCAGGAGGCATAAAAATTGACTTTTTTCTGTACAAAGCCTACTCCTCTTTTGATAACATGAAAAAAAACCTTGTACAATCCACAGTTATCTCTGTATTTGATATGGAGACATTTTGTATTCACGTGCCGTCCCTTCTACTTTGAAGTCTTTTGATGCTGTTTACCTCAGCGCCTTGCGTCTCAACAGTGGAGATGCTTTTCCACACTCTGATACTGTTATTCATATCAAAAACATGTCTGCTGTGATGAGAAAAATGCCTCACTTTATTTATCCAGAGTGTGAAGCTTGATTTTAGAAGCCGGACTTTGAACCTTGTGTTGGCGTTGGTCTGCTAATACAGTAAATATGATGCAATATCACAGGACTGGTTGGTGTTTAATACTCAGTGAATAAATTCTGACCTTGGAAGGAGAGCTTTGAGTATTAATCACCTTATTAATGGAACAAACTGCAGAGCACGTTGAGACTAGACTTTCTTGTCCCCCTCAGATTTTAAAACAATGATATCTGGCATTTCCTGTGATGTTTGTAATTGGTTTTCCCCCCCATCAGTGTGTCCCTGAATGTCACAGAAGCTGGAACGTGCTACTGAAATTTTACATATTTTCCCCGACATTCCACGGATATTTCTTCTATTTAAAAAGCTTTTAAAAAACAAAAAAAAACAAAACAAAGAAAAAAAAAAATTCAATCAAGTGACGATGCTTTCTGATCACGCAACTTTTTAAATAAGGTGAAAATAATCTGATATTTCCTCCATTTTCAGTTCAATATTTTGAATAAATTTTCATTCAAAAAATGAATGAATGACTCAAGGAAGAAGATTTTTCTCCTACTGGATTATATAATAAAACCCACATTTAGTCAACTCTGACAGACATCCACAGTGATGTGAATCCAAAGAAAAAATAAGCAATTTGGTGCCAGTTTTCTGAGATTAAGCTGTAATTGCCATGACAACAATCATTTACATACAGGGTCAATAATTGAGAGGTTTCATCTAAGCGAGGAGGGACTGTCACATTTTCCACTCAGCAATTACAAAAACCACTCACCATTTACGAAACAGTGTAGATGGAGAATGGAGAGCGTTTTTGTTAAAGCTCATCATGGCACAACAGCTGAGAGCCCCAGAGCCAATTTAGTCATTTTATCATTTTAGCAACATTAAAGCAGTTTGAAGAAATAGGTGCACTTTCCAGTTAATCGAATAAACAATCAGCAACAAATAAAGGCCAATAAGGATGACAATAAAATGGTTAAATGTGATGGATCAAACAGGGAAATAAACCAGGCAGATATGTCCCTGAAGTGTTCATAGAGAAAATAAGAACTGATTTGGGTCTGATTTCAACAGTAAATGTATGACAGTTAATGAAAGAAACACACTACAAAGCTCATGATCCAACATAATAAAGCAAAATGTTTTGAAAAACCAAAGTTATTATTAAATGGCTGCAATGTGTGACCTAAAGATGTACAAGCCTCCCGGTGACTGCATTAAACACCACATTAAGAGGCAAGGCTTTCTATTTTAATATTTCACCACAAATATTTTTTCTAACCTAGAAGAGAAACCAAAATCAGCTTCCAACTAAAGACCGAATTCTTGTTCGTTTGATATGTTATCCAAAATTTGTAGCACAGATGCCATGCTTGGATAAGGCACAAATTAAAGTGATTTCAGAAGCATGTTTTTCAAGCCTAAAGACTCCAAGTAGGGTCCATCACATTTTTCATTGATTAAAGACAGACAGAGAAAAACTAATTATTTTGATCCAAACTGGATCTGGAAAAGAAATTTTACTGCCAACGCAAACAACTCGTAAGATAGACTGTGGCGTATTATCAAACTAAAATACACTAACCAGACAAAAGTTTTTTGGTCACACCTCTTTATCACTGAATTCAGGTGTTTCATTCAGTCCCATTGTCACAGGTGTATAAACTCAAGCACCTAACCATGTAGTCTGCCTTTACAAGCATTTGTTAAAGAATGGGTCATTCCAAAGAGCTCACTCAATTCCACTGTGATACTATAAGAGGATGCCACCCTTGCAGTAACTCAGTTGGTGAAATTCCTTCCATCCCAGATCCTCCACCATCAACTGTTAGTGGTGTTATTGCAAAGTGGAGCCACAGCGACTCAGCCATGAAGTGGGAGACCACAAAGTTACAGAGCAGGGTTGCTGAGTGGCTAAGGCACAGTGTGGAAAAATTGTCAATGCTCTGCTGACTCAGCAAATGCAGAGTTCCAAACTTCCTCTAGCATTAACATAAGCACAAAAACTGTGTGCCGAGAGCTTCAGTGCATGGTTTTCATGGCCAAGCAGCTGCATGCACACCTTACATCCCCAAGCACAATGCCAAGTATTGGATAAAGTGGTGTAAAGCATGCCACCACTGGACTCTGGGACAGTGGAATGATAAATCATGTTTGGCAGTCTGATAGACAAATCTTGATCTGTTGAATGCCAAACGAACATCACCTGTCTGACTACACCATGCCAACTGTAAAGTTTGGTGGAGGAGGGATGCTATACAGTTGTTTTTCTGGGGTTGGCCCGGGCCCCTTAGTTGCACTGAAGGGAAATCTTAATGATTTAGCTCACCAAGACGTTTTGGACAATTCACTGCTTTCAAATTTGTGGGAACAGTTTGGAGAAGTCCCTCTTCTGTTCCAGCATTACTGTGAACCATGCACTATGCAAGGTCCAATATAGGCATGGTTGAATGAGTTTGATGTGGAAGAACTTGACTGGCCGAAAGAGAGCCCTGACCTCAACCCTACCCCGCACCTTTGGGATGAATTAGAACTACGATTGTGAGCCAGGCCCTCTCAGCCTCCATCAGTGTCTGACCTCACAGATGCTTGCTGGAGGAATGATCAAAGGGGAGGATCAACTCCATATTCATGGCTCAGGATTTAGAATGGGATCTCAAAAGCTCCTGTAGGTGTAATATGTAGGTGAACCCATTGCTTTTGTCTATATAGTTTGGGACTAACATTTTTCATTCATTGTTTCCCCCCCCCATAAAGGCGGGGGTTAAATTTGTTTTAGTCAGGGCAGCTAAACTTTCAATTCTCTTCCACTGCTAACAACTCACCATGGGCTGTGGAGTGGGACTACAACAAAACTGATTAATAAAGTTTAATGTGTCATATTACTCACACAAAAATGTTATATCTTCCAGGAATGATAATGCTCTGACAGCAGTTCCAACCAAATAGCTCAGTTCAGTTGTCTGAACTCCAATCATCTTGATTCTCAATGTCTCATATAGTGGAGGCCGGGAAAGAAAGTAAATAGCAAACGTTACCTTGGAGGAGCCCAGTCATGTTTGGTGCAGTCTAACAGAGTTCCCACGTAGGTTCTCTTTCTCCACGTCACATTCACCACCAGCACACCTGTCAGTTATACAGGACAGGGACAGCAGTTAGCACTGGTTTTACCAACAAACTTTTATATCAGCGTTCAGGACCCAACATAAAAAAAACAACCCAGACAGTAATAATTGTTTAGCCCACATCTGCAGTTTTCTGTGGATCACATTTGGCCTTGAGTGACAGCAGTGACTCAGGGCGAGTCTCGCTGCCTCAACTCAGCCACAGGTCCACCTTATGTGTGCCAGATGTTCAGTGCGTTGTGACACAACTACATTTGCTATAACCCACGCTAGGTCCACCTCATCATTTTTGACCTACACAACACTTGTTCGTGCTGCTAACCACGCATGTGCGTGCCAGAAGTAGCCCAGATTAAGCCCAGATGTGTCTAATGAAGGGTTTAATTTAAAACGGTGCTCACTTGCACTTTTATTCTGGAACACACGCACATGAAAATGAATTTAATGCCAAATTTTGACAAATGAAACAGCGATGTGTGAAAAGATTTGATGACGTTATTTTACAGCATATCAACCTTGTCTGAAAGGAGAATTTCTCCTCTTTTGCACCCTTCTCCAGGCACTCTGCAGAGCTTCAAAAATTCCCATTTCTCTGTTCCCACTTGCAGGAACGTGTAATGAATGCTAAAACAATAAAAGGCATCTTAGTGGAGAGAAAAATCACTGCGATGAGTAGACATCTGAGAACAGCAGCAGTTAGTGTAGAAATAAAAAGCTGTGGAAACCTGAAGGACAGTTCATGCTTTTAAGAATCATTTTTCCAAGTGCTTCACAGCCTCTGTGAAATCACTCAGGAAAATCTGAGGAGGAAAATACAGTCTTAAATTCCTGTCAGGTTTTTGTATGGAAGAAATATTTAGTCTTCAAGGTTTAAACTCTAATCTGAAGACCCTTTAGCCATCTGAAATAAATCCCTCTCTTTCTCTCTCACTCCCAGACTGACATTTGAAAACCATTAACCTCCGTTTTGTGATGCGCCAGCGGCAACGCCAGGCAAATCAAGTTTGGACGCATTACAGCTTTAAAACGAGGTTTGACTGCAACACACGACTCCCTGCTCTTCAATTATGTCTGATAGCCGCCACCTTCACAAAACACTCTCACAGATAAATGAGAGCCGGGAAACGCGGCCAAGAAGGTGGATGTGATCAGGCGGAAGCCCTAAAATCTCCAGTTAAAATCTCCACTTAATGAACTGGATGGATTTCATTAGTCAACAACTTAACCCTTATAAATTCCACTTTAAATAATCCAATAAAGCCTTTATTAAATATAGTTTCTACTTTGTACATCCAGGTCCTTAAACCGGTCATATTTTCATGCCAACCTGGAAATAGAAAGTTCAAATGTGCAGAAAGGTTTTAAAAACATATGTAAAATGAAACAGATTAGTGTTATTGACCACATGAACTCCTTTGTACAAAAGAGCAGATTTACCTCAAGTTGTATCCATCTATTGAAGCAGCTCAACTCAAGTCAGAGGGTCTTTTTCTTATCACTTTCAGATAAATCTAAATGTCTAATATTATTGTGTCACGATCAGTTGGATTCAAAGAAATAAAACTGAGCACACCAACAGAAGATCAATACATCAAGTAAACAACATCAGATTCCTGTCAGAGAAGTGATGTAAGAAAAGGCTCTCTAGTTGTAGCCTCAGGAGGAGTAAGTTTTTAAACCGCTTCTTTGGAAGGGAAACACTTGGACTGGACTCAAAATATACCAGCATTTCACAGGGGAAGGTAGGGAAAAAAAAGTCCCGGAGTTAGAGATTAGTGGCAGTAACAAAAGAGGAATCGAATAATACCAGAGTAGAGCTAATCTCCATGAATAGATCCTGTATGACTATGCAGAATATGGTAGCTTCCTGGTTCCCATTCACTTGTAATTCGAGTGCTATGCATGAGCAGGCTCTGATTGCATCTGACTAGGATTTTTAGTTTATTTGCGTTGAAAAAAAATTTATCTGCATCGACCTGTGGGTGGAAAGGGAAATTTTGACCCTGATATCCCGCTGGCTCCACCAGAAGCCTTGAAAAATTGGTGGCCGCCTCCAGCAGCAGCAGAACACCAAAGGAGTACTGACTCTCACGGACTTTGTTCCACAGTTACATGACAAATCCACTGGAACAAAGGCTGTATATAAAAAAGGGACATACATGATATGGACACCATATATACCACCTACGCACTGTGACAATGGCCTGGCACGCTTTATAGCAGCCAGGAGCTCCAACCAAACATTCTAGTTTAGCTGTCTAAACTTCAATCAGCTTAAGTACACTAAAAATGGTCCACTGCTTTTGTGTACTTTACCCATTCTAAATCCATAGTCATTACTATGGAGTTAGTCCCTCCCTTTGCAACTGTTAACAGCTTCCACTCTTCTGAGAAGGCTTTCTACAAGATTTTGGAGTGTGTCTGTGGGAATTTTTGCCCGGTCATGATGAAAAGACACCGATGGCAGGTAAGAGGGCCTGGCTCACAATCTCAGTTCCATTTCATCCCAAACATATTAGGATGGGGCTGAGGTCAGGGCTCTGTGTGGACCAGTCAAGTTCTTCCACACCAGACTCCAGCCTACCATACCTGTATGGATCTTGATTTGTGCACTGGAGCACAGTCATGCAGGAACAGAAGAGGGCCTTCTCCAAACTATTACCACAAAGTTGGAAGTGTAGAATTGCCCAAAACGTCTTGGTAAGCCGCAGCATTAAGATTTCCCTTCACTGGAACTAAGGGCCTCAGGACAACCCTACAAAAACAGCCCCATAGCATTATCCCTCCTCCACCAGCCTTTACAGTTGGCGCAGTGCAGTCAGGCAGGTAATGTCCTCTTGGCATTAGCCAAACCCAGACACATCCATCAGGTTGCCAGGTAGTGAAGAATCGCCCTTCTCCACTCCACAAGAAGATGTTTATACTGCTCCAGACTTATAGTGGCGGGATGCTTCACACCATTTTAAACACTTGGCATTGTACTTGGTAAGCTGAAACTTGCTTGCAGCCGTTCGGCCATAGAAACTAATGCCATAACGCTCCCAGTACATAGTTTTTGTGCTGATGTTCATGCCAGAGGAGGTTTGGAACTCTGCAGTTACTGTATCAACAGAGCATTGGTGACTTTTACACACTATGCACCTCAGTGCTCAGTGACCGTGCTCTGATGAGTTGTTGTGGTTCCTAAACTCTTTCACTTTGCAGTAATACCACTTACAGTCAATTGTGGAATTTCTTTACTCCTAGAAATTCCACAGTCTGAGTTGTTACAGTGGTGGCATCTTATTAAAGTACTACACTCAAATTCAGTGAGTCATTTAGAATGACCCACTCTTTCACAAATGTTTCTCAAGGCGGACTGCATGGCTAGGTACTTGATTTTATATAATGGGACTGAATGAAAACCTGAATCTAGTGATGAAGAGGTGTGGCCTAATTCTTTAGTCCATATAGTATATACTATCCAGTCTACATAAAGTAATATAAATAGCCTGGGTATTTATGGGTCATTTGAAGACTAAGAAAGCCAAACATTTTCCAGATAATTTTTTCAAGTAGAATGTCACATCAAATGCAAATACTTTATGTAAACACTGCATCATTTTCTACAATTTTTTTCCATAGAAATTTGCACTTATGTAATATAGTTTGTTATCTGTATTCATGCAGCATAATGACAGCGAAACTACTTATTGTCTGCCAGCTGAGCTTCTTTTTCTACATTCTTGAGCCTGAAATGGAGTTAACACAAGTGCAGATGCTCCCTGAGGATTTGAAACAAACTACTGTGAGTATGTGAGAAAATGCTTAGTGAGTGCAGTCCTTGGTATACCCCTGTATCTTCTGAATCTATAAAGGTTTGGATATAGCTGTAAATAAAATTCTCCTTTGGTCCCTTGTGACAGGAAAAAAAAGGTCATTTATAGTTCAGGTGTGGATTTTTTGGATGCCATGTGAAGCCCAGGCACACAGCTGCATAAAACTCACCAGGGAAACAGCTTTTTTTAACCAGCAGGGTTATAAAGCTGCACATACATGTGGCTCTGCTGCGTAAAAGTCAGTCTTTGTAGAACTGACAGACACATTTATAAGCTTCATTTAAACTCTCAGTTCATCACAAATGTACAGAAACTTAAAATTGAAAGATATATTTTGTGGCTGCTCCACCACTCAGTCCTCTAAGTGAGAAGAATGGCCAAGAAGACACGCAGTTTAACTAGTTTGCAAAGTCTGCAACTCTCTTCAATGGCAAGACACAATCATATCCTTATAAAAATTTAACAGCACAATCTTGATCAAGAAATCATTTATACAGCACAGAAACAGGCTTCACATCAGAGGATAAAATAAAGAAAAAAAAATAGCAATTTTATTACAATGTTAAGTTGCAGAGCGGGGTTGCTGAGTGCTGAGGTGCATAGTGCATAAATGTTGCCAGCACTCTTGACTCAATATCTGCAGAATGACATTAACATCAGCACAAAACTGTGCCAGGAGCTTCAAGGCAAGGGTTTCCAACAGTATCCAATGAGATACTCTGGATGGCATTACTTTGGCCTCCAGTGACACTGAGGAATCCTGGGGTCATTTCTGACCAAGATATGCAAGACTGCATTCTTTCATCTGCACAATATCACTAAAATTAGAAACATCCCGTCTCAGAGTGATGCTGAAAACTAGTTCATGCATTTATTACTTCTAGGTTTGACTATTACAATTCATTACTATTCGGCTGTTCTAAAAGCTCCCTAAAAAGCCTTCAGTTGATGCAAAATGCTGCAGCGAGAGTACTGACAGGGACTGGAAGGAGAGATCATATTTACTTTATACTGGCTTTTCTTCATTGGCTCCCTGTTAAATGAAGGATTAAAACTAAAATCATTCCTCTCACATACAAAGTGTTGAATAATCAGGCACCAGCCTATCATAAAGTCCTCATAGTACTATATTTTCCCATTAGAGCACTTTGTTCTCAGAGTGTAGGCTTACTTGTGGGTTCTAAAGTTTCTGAAAAGTAGAATGGGAGGCACACCCTTCAGCTGTCAAGCCCCTGTCCTGTGAAATCTCTCCCAGTTTGTATTTGGGGATAGAAACCTTGACTATATCCAAGATGATGCTTAAAACTTTCCTTGTTGATAAAGCTCATAGTTACGGCTGGATCAGGTGACCCTGAACCATCTCTTAGTAGTGCTCGATAGAGTTAGGCTGCTGGGGGAATTTCCATGATTCAATGTGCATTTCTTCTCCATCCTGCTCTCTACCTCAATACATTTATATGTCACTGCTGCTTTTCCCACAGTCTGTCATTGTCTATCCACGCTCTCCCTTTGTTTTTTTTCCTCTTTCGACCTCCCCCCTCAACCGATCGAGGCAGATGGCTGCCCCTCCTTCAGCCTGGTTCTGCCAGAGATCTCTTCATGTTAAAATGGAGCTCTTCCTTCCCACTGTTGCCAAGTGCTGCCCACAGGAGATCCTCTGATTGTTGGGGTTTGCCCTAACATTGTAGGTTATTTACCTTACAATATAAAGAGCCTTGTGGCAAACTGTGTTGTGAAATGGTGCTAGATAAATAAAATTAAACTGAGCTGAACTGAGTACGGTAGGTTTCCATAGTCGAGGAGCTGCATCCCTTACATCACGAAGCACCATGCCAAACATCGGATGGAGTGGTGATGCATGCCACCACCGGAGCAGTGGAAACATGTTCTGTGGAGTGACAAATCACGCTTCTCTATCTGGCAGTCTGAAGGACGAATTTGAGTTTGGCGAATGCCAGAACACTACCTGCCTGACTGCATTGTCTCATCTGTGGAGGAGGAATAATGTTATGGGGTTGTTTTTCAGCAAGTAAGAACGTGATTGACCCACACGGAGCCCTGACCTCAACCCTGTCCAACACCTTTGAGATGAACTAGAACAGATGTTGTGAGCCAGACCATCTCATCCAACATCAATGCTCTTCTGGAGGAATGGGCAAAAATTCCCCCACACACTAGGAAATCTTATAGAAAGCCTTCCCAGAAGAGTGGAAGTTGTTATAGCTGCAAACCGGGGGGGGGTCAAAAAGCTCCTGTGGGCGTTATGGCTCAATTGTTTTGTCCACCTAGTGTACATTTCAGGCTGTAACATTAGTAAATGCCATCTTTTCGCTTACATATTGAGATCAGTCAACGAGGTCAGTATCTCCCAATATTATTTGACTTATATCCCTAGGAGAAACAGTCAATAACTTAAACCAAGTTTTTATAATCACTGATTTTAGTCATTTAAAAGCAAAAACAGTGACAGATGACAAATCCTTATGCATCTCAGTATTTCAAAATAGAAGAATTGCTGCTTCTCTCTCATATATACACATCTCTAATTGAATGATAGTGTTTGGAGAGCTTCAACCCAACAAGGAAGATATGAGCTACACCTCAGCATATCTTGGAATTTCTTGACATTTTATTGACCAATAAATCAGTTATTAAAAACTGCATTCCTTCAGTGTCGCAGTGTTTGTAGTAAAGAAATAAGTAGCAGTGAAATATAGGACTAGTGGAGCAGGCAGTAAAACAAACTGATGGTTAGATAATAGTTTTCCTTATAGAGTACAGTGCATTCTCATTTACAAAGAGGATGTAGGCTGAAATATCCAGCAAAAGACAAAGTGCAGGATCATCAGCAGCAGTGGAGGTTTTCCTCCCCACTCTCATGCCCCCGAAGCCTCGCTCGGTCTGAAACGTGACAGCTTCTATTTTTAGTCAGCATGACTCTTCCTGGGAAGAAGCCAAAGCACTCGATAGGTCATCAGTTTATGTCTCGCTGTCGTGCACGTGGGCGTTTCTGCTGCTGTTAAAGAACGCGTTTGACATTCAGGATACCTCAAAGTCTGTTTCTAGCGCTTCTTGAAATAAACACCCTGACCGCATTTTATGCGAATGTTGATTTCTGCTTCAGAGGCTTCATATAAACAAGCAACTCCTTTTTAATAGAGTGAGAGGAATGACTGAGCAATGCTTGAACTAAATATGCCAGAATCTAAACATTTTCATCTGAGTGACTTCAGGGTTTATTTGTTATGACTCAGAGAAAAAGAAATGTTCTCTGTATCGCCTGCCCTCTCCTTATCCTCCATGATGAAGAAAATATCAAAACAATCTTAATGTAGAAATTAAAAATGAATGCCTCTCCTTCATTCACACCTACTCTGAGCCTTCTGCATCGATTCTCTGTTCATTTTCTCCCTTGCAGTCCAAACCTGCAGCTGCCTCTGCTGTGAAATGGAAAGAAAAGATGCTTGAGCTGCACTGCTGCATCCAAATGTGACATCCACACTGCACTGAGTGCGGTTTAAGTGTCTGTCGAGGCTGTCAGAATCATCCAGCTCTGCCTCGGCTCTGTTTGCATCGCTGCTGCTTCATATTTTTCTGCTGATTTGCTTTAAGCTCTCAGCAAGCATCCCCCGACTTCTCCTTCACAGCTGTGTGAGCATTGTCAACAACAATCCTTAAACCTGAGCCACTCACAGACACTGAGGTTGACTCGAAGAAATCATGTGTAAGCACTAAAATGTACATTTTCTCAGTTATGTAGTGCTGAAGTTTGTAATCAACGGCAGGATCATAACATTTTTAGAAGCGAATGAAGCACTATTCATTAAAGTAGGTTTGTCAGGTGATGGTCAGGGTGGATGATGGACAAGGACCAAGGTTCAGAGTCCCAGCCATGATTAGATTTAGTCAAAAAATCCCTTTAGATAAGGTTAGGCAAATAACCTTCTGTAAATCCAGTGCTACCACATGAAAATTTGTCAGTATAGTGAATATGTCTTGTAGTACGGCGTACGTTTTGGCAACATGGTTGATCTACTGGCCAAACTAATCAATATAAACTCTCAAAAATAAGGCACAATACTAATATCTTGAAACAATAGTAGATGTCAAAGATAGTTTCAAAGATGAGAGATCCCATCAGACAAGACAGCCATGAATACCATGACCGGCCAGCCAGATTTAGCCCAGAAAACCCCATTTTAAAAGATTCCCTTTCATGTTTCAAAATGGCTAACAGTGGAAGGTGAAAACTCATCTTTTCAGGCTATTACAAGAATTGGAATTCAACCTAATTCCAACATTAAAATTCATGTTTATTCACTGAGCAATTTTCTGTTGATTAGACATTTAGAAGCTGTCTAAGTGGTACAGAGACGTCAAGGCTGAAAATCACATCAAATTTGGTTCAAAAGTGAAAGCTCTGTAGGCATTTCGCTGACACCTAGCTGCTGTTTCAGAAATGCTCGGTTTGTGATTAGACAGCCACACAAGGTCCACTCCAGACCTGCATTTCATAAAATACACATAAAAAAACATGTTTGAGATTTGTAGCACACTATGTAATGGCTGGGATGAGAATTATCCCCTCCAAGTCTGAGGTCATGGTTCTCAGAGGGAGAAGGGTAGAGAGTCCACTCCAGATTAGAAATGAAAAGCCAAGAACCTAGCCATATGCTTCCACCTGACCCTGTGTGATCTTGCCCTTTGGTAAATGGACTGGTATTTATATAGCAGTTTTCTACTCAGTGAGCACTTAAAGTGCTTTTTACTACAAGCCTCATTCACCCTGTCACACACGCACAGTCGTATAGCACTTTATTCTATGCCTTTAAGCACATTTTAAACATCGTGCACACATTCACACTCCGATGAATGCATCAGAAGCAATTTGAGGTTCAGTGTCTCGCCCAGGGATGCTTCAACATATGGAGAGGAGAAGCCGCAGATCAAAACACAAGCCTTCCAACTGGAAGACAACCCGCTCTTCCTCCTTAGCTAGTCACCCCTTAAGCTTATAGCAACTGGGAGTCCCAGGCCCAGCCCTTCTTGGCTTCTAAGATCT
>VUQH01046587.1:13193-25533 GCA_015106775.1 Etroplus canarensis
TCTAAGATCTAAACAAACAAGCTGTCTGTCCCTGACAAACAAGCTCTGTAGTAGACATACAGCCCAAAAACATAATGCGTACGGGCAGTAGCATAGTGAAGACTTGCCACCCCAAATTCAAGAGTTCAAGAGATTTCAGGGAGAGTGGAACAAGAGGTTCAGTGACCATGCAGATGTTGTACTGGTTGACTGCTATGAACAGAGAGCCGAGCATGAAAGCAAAACTGTCATTTTATTGGTCAGTTTGCATTCCTTCCCCACACTTATGGCAGTGAGCTGTGGGCAGTGACTGAAAAAAAATGAAGTCAGGGATATAAATGGAGGAAAAAAGCATTCTCTGAAGGGTATCTGGGATTAACTGTAGAGGCAAAGTGAGGAACCTAGCCATCTGGGAGGAACTCAGAACGTATGCTCCTCCACATTGGGAGGAGCCAGTATAGGTGGTTCAGGCATCTGACCAGGATGCTCCTGGACGCTTCTTAGGTGAGGTGTTTCAGGCATGTCCAACTAGGAGGAGAACCTAGGGCAGACCCAGCACAGACTGGAAAGATTATTTCTGTCGGCTGGCTTAGGAATTCCCCCTGAAAAGCTGGAGGAGGTGGCTAAAACGCGGGAGGTCTGGGTATCTCTGCTTAGATGGCTGCCCCCACAATGCAGACAAGGAGCAGAAAATGGATGGAGGTTTATGCACAAGATATTGGGAATGGGCTAGTAAAGCTATTTTCAGATCACTCCAGAGGTCTTGCTGTGTCCCCCTTGTGTTTGTGCCTATGTTATGGGTGCTGTATCTCCTCAAATGTCTCAAAACAGCAATCCTATAACTTGATTTTCATTTTCAGAAAGTGGACGATGTTGCAGGGAATCTGTTGGGTCCAGTTGATAAGCAAAGATTGTAACGCTACAGTTCAAATCATTTCCTCTTAATGTTCTCCTTCAGATACCTGAGGATGTTAGTGGAACCCTGCATTGACAGTCTCAACCTGGGGGATGAATACACTGTATAGAATCCCCTGTTGACAAACGTCAACAGTATTCTCCTAGTTGCACTCCTTATTCGACACCCTGGTGTCACACCTGGGAAATGTAGACTCAGACACTGAAAATGTACAGCTCGAGACTGAGATCTTATTTGCTCCACATGGAACAGAAGTTGATGTTTATTCCCCGTGCAAGTTTGAGATCAGTGGTGAACTTACGAGGGGAGCACAGTGGTGTAGTGGAACAAGAAGGTCCTGTCTGGCTGGAGGCTTTCGACTTGGAGTTTGCATGGGTTCTCTCTGTAGGTTTTTTCCAAGTACTAAAGCTTCTGTAGGAGTGGTTTTGTGTTTTGCAGTGTTAGTCCTGCAACCGACTGGTAATCTGTCCTGGGTGTACGCCACCTCTTGCCCTACAGACCATAGCAGTTGAACTTTATGGCCAAATAAGGTGAAGGAGCTCCTTAGTTATCACATGTAGTTATTTTGTGTGTTCATTGAAATGCAAATCACTTGCTGAGAGTAATTATTTACAGTACTTGTAATTGACTTAATGCCTAGAATCCAGACAGACATATTTGAAGTCCTGGAGTTTGTGCAGCTTAGTTAAGAGTCGAGCCAATCACTGTTTGATTAGCGCTCATCAGAGTCTGGTCCCCTACAGGGAGGAAGACAAGGAGGAGGGTTGAAGCTGAAATGGTGGTTTCTGCTTCTTCTCCCCCTTTCTCTCTCCAATTAGTATTCAGCTTAATTAACATGCAACCTGCATCTTCCTCCCTGTATCCCTCCACCGTCACAAGGAGGGGGCTCCAGTTATCACTCCACCTCCCAAACAATAGTCCCCACGCGGCAGGAAAAAAAAAAAAAAAAACAGCACCTCTTTGTCTTTCTGTCTCTCCCTCTTTGACTCTGACATTGTCCGTCGCTTTCAGTCTGAATCACTGATGAAATGCTTCTACTTCATGCCTCCATCTGTCTCCTCCTGCCTCCGTCTTTACATTCCTCTCCATCTCCTTCCATCCCTGCGGTAGTTTAAAATACAGACTAAACCTCCTCTGCAATCTTTCCATTTCCCCACTTCTCTCCCATCTTCCATCCATCCGTCAGCCTGTTGGGACAGACTAAGCACTGAATCCATTTTCTCATTCCTTTTTTTCTCCTCCTTTAGCTATCCTCCATCTTTTTCCTTGTCTGTGTATTATTTATCATCTGGTGATATATTACAGTTTATGTCTCTGTACCATTATTTATTTGCTCATTACAGTGTATGACTCACTTTATCCAGATATAATCACGTAACGCATCATATCCCCGATGCTGCTTCCATTTGTTTACTTGCACAAACCTGGAAACACGACGCTTTGATGTTTTCATTTAGTACCTCCGCCGAGGGAGGCAGGGTGGGTGGAGGTGGTGGGCTGGAGGAGGTTTTCACTCCTGTTTGTTTCTTTGTTTTCTACTCAGGATAGCTAATAAAAAAAAATAAATAAAAAAAAAAAGAAATCAGGGAGAGATGGGTGGAAAGTCAGCAGCTTTTGGTTTGAACTCAGGAATGTTCTTTTACCTTGATATGACTGTTTTATAAAGTTGAACTGAACACAGCCATATGATCCCTGATTCACTGGCACTAATAAACTGGTCATCCATTTATTTTCTTTCACTTCACCAATTGAGGGCCACTGGGAGCTGGAGCCAAGCCCCGCTGTCATTGGTAGGCAACACCCCGTACAGGTCACCAGTCTAACAGAGCAACAGACAACACCTACACCAATTAATATCCATGTCTTTGGGAGGAAGCCGAAGTACTAGGTACATGGATAACACTCAAGCACCACACAGAAAGGCCCCAGCTGGCCAGTGGATTCAAACCTAGAACTTTCTTGCTGTGAGATTGCAGTGCTAACCACTGCACCACCATGCCACCCAGGTTAATAACAATTTAAAGTCAAATGTACCTTCGGCTGCTCCCTTGGATTTTCCCCAAGGGCCCGCCACAGTGAATTAATCAGCATTGGTAATTGTGGCAGAAGTTTTACACCAGATACCTGTCCTGATACAACCCTCCACGTCGAAAGGGCTTGTGTCCCTACTCGAAATCGAACCAGGAACCTTTCACCTGTAAGGCGAATGTGTAAACCACTACATTACGGGGGACACATTAGTAACCATTTAAAGTGTTATCTTTAAGTACAAAAGTACCACAGAGTCTTAAAATGCTGGCTCGTCTTTGCGAACATAAGTTATATATATTCAGGTCACCAGTTTCTTAACACTAATGCCAATGAGACAACAAAGAACGTTAAACAGAGTTGGGACTTTGTTGCAAATGAACAGACGTGTTTATGACAGCCACTGAGTAAGAGGTACTGTATACTCTTTGGCGGCATCTTTGGACTGTTACTGCTGAAAGACTTGGTTCTGAAATGGTAAACTGTTCTTTGTGACGGCGATGCTCCAGCAAAACGAGCAAAGAAAAGGTGAAAACGACAAGCAGCTAAAGGCAGCTAACTTTGGACGACATGCAAGAAGCAGACCATGGTCTACAAGTGGACGCACATAGAAACAGGCATGATGCTAGCACCAGTAATACGCAACAAAGCCTGAATTTTTCTCTGAAATTACAGCTGTCATCAAAAAAAGCAGAGGAGACAAAAGTACACACATTCTTTACTCAATTCTAAGTACAGATACTTGTGTTAAAAAGACTGAGAAGTTAAAGTACTGATTTGACTTCTTTACTCAAGTGAAAAAGTACATACTCTGAAATATATTAAAGGTACATTTCTACCAGCAGTTTTTGTGCAAAGTTAACCTCTGCATTTAAAATTTTGCTAATTGTTCAAAATGCTTGAAAAGCCAAGTGCCTTCTTATTTGTTAGACCTTAAGCCTCACTGACCAGCCAGAGCATTCAACTGGCATTTAACCACAGCTAGGCAAGCCATTTTGGCCTCTTTAGCTTTTTTGAAAATTGTATTATTTTTACATCTAATCTTCCAGGTGGGGGCACAAGCCCCTCTCACCATTGGGGGTTAATTTGCCCTCCATGGTGCGAGGGGCCCAAAGTGCTAAAACCCAAAGTAACAAGCTTGTTCTGAAAATATAAGAAGCATAAAGTAGAGATATCAGTGTTAAAAATCTAAAGTCCAGTATGTACAGTTTCTTCATTACTTTTCACCTCTGGAAAGGAGCAGTTATCTACTTCTAAGGATGTCATTGCTTCTCTGCACTAGAGATGAAGAATAAAAGCTAAATTCTGATAATGAGACAAGATCTCGTGTGAACATCCCGAGGCTAGTAAACCTACCAGAGGGTCTCGGGCTCGTTTGGAAAAATGGGTGCCGAAGACATTTAAGGTTGACACGCAAATTGTTCTGGAGAGATGCGAATATCCCAGGAGCGTGTGAATAATGCAGTTCTTTAACCACAGGGATAAACAGATAAATTGAAGGCAATCTATGAAGCCTAGGTGAAGAAGGACTTTTTAAAAAAGAATCAGTGACTATGATTTTATGCAGATTTGGCTGCGGGGATTCACAAGCAATGGAAGGATTATGATTTGATTCACAAACAGCAGAAGAGCCGGGAGATGTGACAGAGTGGGTGCACCGGCAAAACTAATGGTCTCGCAAAGAGATGAAAAGGCGATGTACAAAGGTTTAAATGAGGCCAAAAATAAGCGAAAATGAGCCACATGACTCCAAATCATTTTCATATTTCTCTGCATTTCTCAGAGTTTTTCAACTTTGAAAAAAAAAAAGACTAATCTTTAGTTCGTTTGCTTTTCTTGTTAAAATTTCAGCACATTTCCTTCAAGCTATCAAGCATAAATACTTTATAATGCAGCAAATATTCACATTTGGGGAGATGAAATAAGCTTTTTTTCATTTTGTCTGCTAAATCAGTTGTTTACATAAAACTTTGTTAAAAGTCTAAAAAGTCTACATGCACAGGTTCAACATAACTCTGCACAATCATTGACTTATCAGCAGGCACACAATCGGTAACCTGCAAATTCTGCAGGTTTTCCACATTTTGATGAGCAATGCAACAAGCAAAAAACACTCCAGAGAATTCCACAGATTTTCCACCAGGATCACAGCAGAAAACTATTTTTTTAAAAATCCCCAGATTCCATTTTGACCTGCTCATCAGGCAAGAAACTTTTTACATTTTACATTAGCGTAGTGCCAGGATTGTGACTGAGCTTTGTGACCTGAACCATTGGGATGTCATCTGTACTGCTGCTCATTTTGCCTATTCTTCGATTTTAGAAAACGAGTTTCTCGTTCAGTGATGGTGATTGTGTTTTTTGCCTTCTCTTTCAGTTCCTTTCTTTATAGCTACTGAAATTCTAACATTTGCACTCTTATGTTTGCAGATGCCACTGCGATCTATAGTAAGAGTAGGTGGACCAAGCCCGGAGAGGGGGAAGTATGCACTGGAGAGAAGAAGGATGAAAGTCAGAAGAAACAAGACAGAATACACGTGTTTGAATGACAGTGAGGCAGGTGGAATGGTAAAGAGGCAAGGAGTAGACCTGACAGAGCACAAGAGAGGTGAGGAAGCGAATGCAGGCAGGGTGGAGTAGGTGCAGAGGTGCTTTGTGACAGGAGGACAGCAGCAAGAGTGAAAGGGCCAGTTTACAAGATGGTAGTGAGACCTGCTATGATGTATGGTTTGTAGATGACAGAAGGCAGAGCTGGAGGTGGCAGAATTGAAGATGCTGAGATTTTCACCAGGAGTGACCAGGATGCACTGGGTTAGAAATGTGTACATCAGTGGGACAGCTCGGATTGAGGAGGGCAAGAGGAAGATCATAAAAAAGGTAGATGAATATCCATTTCACCATTTCTTAGTTCAATGTCAGCATTTCTCAGCTTCAAGAGAACGGTCAACCACAACTCTCATGTGGTTCTTTGGCTCCAGATGGATCTCCAACAATTTAGTCCCACTGATCATCCTCTTCATGCTGTGTGTTAGTAAATCTGGTAGAAGGCTCACTATGCCTCCACACTCCATCAACCAACTACATGCTGCTTCTGCTGACTTAAGGCACTCAGCCTCATTTGTAAAAGACACCTGAACTAGAATTTATAGCAAATTCACATCATAGCAAAGGTGGACGTAAAGAAGGTTGGCACTACAGTAGAGGATATAAAGGATAGGGTCAGATGGAGAAATGTTCTGCTTCAGGGAGCAGCCAGAAGAATATGAAGGAGGGTTTACACATTAAGGTTTAATTATTTTTGAAAATACGGATGAGTGATATTTAGACTAATATTTAAAAAACCTCAAGGTACTCTTACTCCACAACATCACACATGAGCTAGTGATGATCCTCTGTGAAAACTCAAGTTTAGGGTTTTTGCTAAACTTAAAGCATTCTCTGCTTTATCCTTCTTTTTGATCTCTATCAAAGATGATCATGTTGTGTTCAATAAGATTTTAAACTAGCAATAAAAAATCCCAAATTAATAAATTCATTAGGTTTTTACTGAGGTCAAAGTTCAAGGGAGTGGAAGGGTTGCTTTATCAGACTTCTTCACAATAAGGCTTTTTTTCAACCTGAAGAGTCACCCCCTGTTGGTCATTAGTAAGATTGCAGATTTAAGGCTTCACTTTTGAGAAGCTACGTCCAGTTTTTATACACAGTATAAGGTACCCACATTTCAGCCTTGGAGGAGGTTTGCACTCCAGTTTTTCATTTTTCTTAAGTAGTCTAGCTTTATTTTAATGATTTAACCTGCAATTTGCTCCTACTTTTTACTCATTTGAGGCTATCATGGTCCACAGGGATACATCTGAACTCAGCGCAAGTGTATTCAGAAGTTTAATCTGCAGTGTTTTGCCTCTCCGGATCCTTTAATACAAACTGAGTAAAAAAAATTCATTATTCACTTTCTTTCCTGTCTCCATCTCTCTGGCCTGTTCAGGAGCACTCTTGGGCTGGGTTATATTCCACCTCACTGTGTTCATATTTTCTCCTTTTTTTTTGCCCGGACAGAGAGAGAAGCTCCAGTTAATTAATACTGGGTTGCATCACAGACACTTCCACGCCAAACTTAGCACTCAGCTTCAGAGGCCTGGCGGCTGGCAGAGCGAGATGGGCACCGAGAGATAGGATTTATTCATTAGAAGCCTGCAGTAAGGTATTACACCTCCGCTGAGAGGCTGCAGCACTGAGTGCTGTCCTTGTTAACGGCCTATCAAAGTGCGGCGGCGTAGAAATCGGCGGGTGAATCATCGGTCCGTCTGATCTGCAGCCCAGTACTCCCATGGTATCATTTTGTAGTGTTGGATGCGTTTCTAGTTCTGCATGATTTGGACTTAGGATTATGTGCAATTCAAAGCCAAAACTGCTCTCATGAGAACATCCAGACTTGTTTTAAAAGAATCATGGTTATTTTTGTTTGCGTGGCTCAAAGGTCTGCAGTGATAAAAATTAGTAGTATCATCTACTTTTTCTTGTAACATATGTTTTCCAAACCCACACAAATTGTGGTAATGCCCACTATAATTTGGCCAAGTTTGTCTTTTCAGGGCAAAAACTGAGATATTCAACTTTTTGTATGAACATTTACTCTACAAAGAGATAATGTTGGCAGATGATGTACTGGCTCTGTAAATTTGTTCTCCAGTACATTTTCTTCCAAAAAAAAAAAAACCCCTTTGTCAAGGTTAGAGAAAGATGGTTATGGTTGAAAAACACACCACAGATGGTAGAAGATGGGAAGCAAATACCAATTCTGAAGTTTTGAGAGTGGTTTTGCTGATACTTTCATCAACCCTGACCTCCCCTCAAGAGTTTAAGACTGGTGGCACTGTAGTTAAAGTAATGCTGTGCTGACTGTACTGTACACACTGGAAGAGGGCTCACACCTCTGCTGCTCCTGAGTTTTGTGTGATTTTTCTCCAACTAAAAGTGCAAAGTCGAAGAGTTTTTACTCCCTAAAAAAAGGGTCTAATAATCCTAACTGCAGGGGTAAGCAATTGAGGTTTATCTGTGGTCCATTTTTTTTTTTACTCAACAGTTCAACTAGGCAAACACTGTTTTACAAAAAGGGCATCTGGCATAAATTCTGTGCCAAATTAACTATGTGGATTCATCTGCTTTGGTGACTCTTTAGAGTTTGACAGTTATGACATTTTCTAATTAGCGTTTATTTTTATTTCATTATGAATTTTTGTTTTGAATTCAGGTTAGCTTCAGTTGGTTTCCAGAGTGGGTTTGCTCGTTTTAGTTTAGTTTTTATTGTTTGAAAATGTTTTGTTTTAGTTTAGTTTACTAGTTTTAGTTTTATCAATTATTATAATATGGACGTTATTTGTCAGGGGAAGATTTAAGATGTTTAGCTCAGAAATTACAATACAAACAACACTCTGAAGGCAGATGAGTCACAACCATGTACAGTAGACATCCTGACAGACTGACCAAATTCAGAACTAAGGATATTTCCTGTATGTCTTTATTTTACTTTAGTTAGTTTCCTAAGCACACAATGTCATTTTAGTTAGTTTAGATTTTTCCCAAAAGTCTAGTTTTTATTTTTATTTCAGTAAACAAAAATTATTTTTCTCATTTAGTTTTAGGTTTAGTTAACTATAATAACCTTGCTCCTTGAGGAATGTAAGGGAACAGCCGAAGGTACTGTAGCAGCCCTTGGCGTAATTGAAGACAGCAGAGAGTCTCGACAGGTGCAACCTCTTTATTTCAGAAGTGTAACAAGTGTGAGCACCGTGAAAACTGTAAACAAAATATATTTAAATTAAAGACTTAAGTTACACCAATTAAGAGATTACAAAAACGCCATCTTTCAAAGAAAAGCCCAAGAATAAACTCAAGTAATGAAACCCTGTTGCAATCTCTGATTAAAACATAAATGGGCATACCTCGCTCCGCTAACCAAGGGTGCAATAAAGTGTAGATGCACAACCCACATGAGGTAACTGCTAGCTTGACCGGCACTTGCTTAGGGCTAAAAGTAGCAAATAGATAGTGCAAACATAAACTGCAATGCAACTATCAAACAAACACACTGACGAAATGTTGCATGAAAGGTAGGATTACAACGCAGACCACATTACACTTACATGTAGTATTAAGTCAAACAGGAGAAATCAGGCGAACACTCCGCCATCAAGTTGCATATGAACCACGCTAGCCACTTCCGCTTGTAAACATGACTTTAAAAATAAAGCGAATACTTTCAAAATAAATGAACAAATTAATGGCCAGTTACAGGTACTTTTTCCTTTCGGTATTCAGAAAAATTTATAAGGGCTGCATTTGGGGCGTGTGTTATTTTTCTTGTTAGCTAGTGAAAGCAAATAAGCAGCAACCTCTGACGGCTGAAAAATTTAGCTGAGGAAGTGTTGAAAACTACAGCTCCCTTAATGCTTAAATGTTCAGCTTCAGCTATGAAATCAGCACAGTGGGGCGGCAGTGGCTCAGTCAGACTCCGTTGACACCAGAGGGTTGCTGAGCGCCACAGGCTCAAGACCCGCCTGAACCTGGAGGCCAACTCAACACCCACCTTTTCGAGACCCCGTCCTGGACTCCTGGAGGAGGATTAGAGACTGGAGAGGCATCGGCCACTCCCACCCCGAGCACCATCAAAGTGCCCTTGAGCTCCCCCTGGCACCTGTGATGGGCAGCCTTTGTTCACCCACCTCTTTTCATTGCATGTTCATGGGCCTCCTTCATGCTTAGTGTTAAAACAAAAAGAGTGTTTGTGTGAATTGAAATTGTAATTTCCCTATAGAGGGATCATTAATGTATTTCTTCTTCTTCAATACTTATAGCTTGGTACAAAACAGCTTTCTTTACAGCAACTATATGGATCGGTTTTTGCGATATTATATTACATGACATCATATTTTATTTATATACTATTTTATTAATCCTGGGGGGGATATTGTAAGTTTAAAGTTAGAGGTGCGTGTACTTTTATTAAGCTGACACCTTCCATCTCTCCATCACATCAGCCAGCTCTCGTCCTTTACCAGTCATAGTTCTTACATTTAAAATCCCTACTCTCACCTCCACCCTCCCACATTTTCTTCTCTCTCTGCCTCCTGACACGCTTTCCCCGTCTCCTCCTTCGGCTTCAGCCAACGGTAACATAGTTTCCATCGGCACCCTGTTGGTTAATGGCACTGGAGGCGGTTGTTAACTTGGGCTGCGATCGTTCCGGTATGAAAGCTGTATTATGAACCCGCATATTTGATTTGACAAAGTTTTTACGCTGGATGCCCTTCCTGACTCAACCCTCCCTATTTACTCAGGCTTGGGACTAGCACTAGGAGTACACTTGCTTGTGGGCCCCTTGTGGCTGGACTGACACCTTCACCTTAACAATATGGTATAATCTGGCTTGCTGTATGGTTTGGTGAGTGAAATTGTACTACATTATTAGTTCATCTGGCCAAAGGACCAGTGAGCTTATGCCATGGCTTACCAAAATTGGACAACACAAGACTGGAAAACTGCCTAGTCTGATGAGTCTACATTTGGATGGTAGGGTCAGAATTTGACATGCGCAACATGAAAACATGGATCCATCCTGCCTTGAGTCAACAGTTCAGGCTGGTGATGGTGGTGTAAGGATGTGAGGAATATTTTTTGCCAGAGTTCAAGCCCTTTAGTACAATCTGAGCATTGTTTAAATGCCACAGTTTGAGTATTGTTGCTGACCATGTCCATCCCTTTATGACCATAGCGTACCCATCTTCTGATGGCTGCTTCCAGCAGGATAATGCAGCATGGCACGAAGCTCAAATCATGTCAAACTGGTTTCTTGAACATGACAATGAGTTCACTGTACTCAACTGGCCTCCACAGTCAGCAGACCTCAATCCAACAGAGCATCTTTGAGATGTGGTTAATCAGGTGATTCTACTCATTGGATGTGCAGCTGACAAATCTGCAGCAACTGTGTGATGCCATCATGACAATATGGACCAAAAATCTCTGAGAAATGTTTCCAGCACTTTTTTGAAAATTGATGCAGTTCTGAAGTTAAAAGGGTCCAACACAGTACTAGCAAGGTACAACTAATGAAGTGATTATTGTGTGTATACCATCCAGTCAAGTCAGCAAAAATGAGACAAAGGACAGAGAGAGCAAAATGAAAGGTAAAAAAATTCGATTTTCCTACCACTGGTCTGTGGGTTGGCATTTTGTGTTGTGCAACAAAACAGTAATCTAATCGTTTGGGTTTTTAAACTTCATCCCCCAAAGAAACAAAAACAAAATAAAAAGGATTTACAATATTTTTACGCAACAAAAAGGACAACAATCTCTGAATCTCCCCCACATATTCGAACAATCAGGGACTGTAAAAGTATTTTAGTACAGACCAATCATCCACAATACAGCAGCGATTTGGGACCTCCTGTGCTGTCCATGCTTCAGTGGAAGGCGCCACTGCTTCTACCCCATCTGATCGGCTCATCACCCACAGTACAGACGCCAGGCTGTGCAGATGTCTATATGACATTAAGAAGCTGTTGGTGAACTGCTGGTGCAAAGAAACCCAGAACAAACTGAAGATTTTTTATCTTCCAAAGCCAAAAGCAAATATTGATGTTTACCAGAGTGATAGATTTGGTAGACTACAGTTGTCTGTTATAAAAGGTAGAAAAAGATGGGGGGAGGAGGAGAGAGACAGGAAGGGGACTACATTTATATTAGAAATACTACTTTTTGATAAAAAGGTCTGGCTGCTTCATTTTTTATTAAATATCAGATATTCTAGGGCTGAACTTGTATTATAATTATTACTTTTCATTTTCCAGTGACGTACAGTGCTCTTTAGAATGATTTAGAACAATTCTTTAAATCTACATGTTCAGTTGTTAAAGAAAGGAAAAAGTTGGCTAGGGCTGAGTCCATGGTACTCTGCCGGAAAAGGGTGTATTGCCCTCTCCATGTTGGGGACAAGGTCCTGCCCCAAATGGAGGAGTTCAAGTATCTCGGGGTCTTATTCACGAGTGAGGGGAGGATGGAGCGGGAGATTGACAGACGGATTGGGGCAGCGTCTGCAGTGATGCGGACGTTGTACCGATCTGTTGTGGTGAAGCGGGAGCTGAGCTATAAGGCAAAGCTTTCGATTTACCGGTCTATCTACGTTCCTACCCTCACCTATGGTCATGGACTTTGGGTAATGATTGAAAGAATGAGATTGTGAATACAAGCAGCTGAAATGAGCTTTCTCCTCAGGGTTGCTGGAGTCACCCTTAGAGATAGGGTGAGGAACTCAGTCATCCGGGAGGGGCCCAGAGTAGAGCCGCTGCTCCTCCACATTGAAAGGAGCCAGTTGAGGTGGTTCGGGCATTTGATCAGGATGCCCCCTGGACGCCTCTC
>VUQH01046595.1:8526-24718 GCA_015106775.1 Etroplus canarensis
GAAACTCCAACAGGAAAAAAAAAAAAAAAAAACGTAATGAGAAAGTCAAATTCATAGATATGATGTAATTGACTTTGCCGAACATCTAGGAATCCGAAAGAGTTTCATTAGTGGAACCTAATCATAGTTTAATTAGTGGACTTAGACTAGATACAGCTTCCACGGAGGATCCTATGGAACAGCGGATCAACAGACAGTGATTGAGATGTCATTTGTGTTAACATCTCCTCCTGCTGCAGCTCTCTATCTCTTCTTGCCTGATTTGATCTACTTTTCAGGCTCAGATTTTTATTCACCATCACACGCTCTTCCTTGATTGCAAGCTGCTCTGCTAATAGAGTACATTGTATCTCAAGCTGCTGCTGACAGCCAAAAAAAAAAAGCTCTCAGACTTACACTTATCTTGTCATGATTTTTTCCGCTCCATCTTTACCTCCTGTTTGTTATACACCAGCCCGCCTTTCAAGGTCCCTCGCAAGGTACAGTACGCTGCAGCATTGTCTGGCTCTTTCTATTTTGCCTGTTTTCATGTCCTTCTTTTCTATCTGCTGATGCTCTCCTGAGCACAGCTAAAATGAGCCATTTTTTTCACACGCATTCTTACTGCAGTTATACCACACTTTTCTGTGTGGCAATTCTGCATTGTTTCGGACATCACCCAGTTGTGACAGCTTAAATAAACACTACATTGTATTATATCTTCACTGTTATTTCATAGTGTTGGGCATGGTCTCAGACAGGTTGCGCAAACCACCACATTTACGATGTCATGACCACATTATCTGAAGGCACAGTGTTACCCAGTAGTTTTTAGCTTAGTTATTTCTACCTTGAAAATAACTTCAGCTTACTTTAGCCCATTCTGGAATCACATATACACTGTATGAACAAAAGTCTCGGGCCACCTACACGTTACATCCACAGGAGTTTTATGTGACACCATTCTAAATCCATAGGCACTAATATGGAGTTGGTCCCTCCTTTGCAACTATAACAGCTTCCTCTCTACTGGGAAGTCTTTCTGCAAGATTTTGGAGTGTGTCTGTGGGAATTTTGCCCATTCATTTAGAAGAGTATATGTGAGGTCAGACACTGATGTTGGACGAGAGGGCCTGATTGGCGATATCCGTTCTAGTTCAACCCGGAGGTGTTCTTTCAAACAGTCACACATGAAAGGGCCTTCTGTAAAATATCATAGTAATCCATAGTATAAAAGTTTCCCTATACTTAACGCTTCTGCTTTGCAATAATACTACTTACAGTTGATCGTGGAATATCTAGGAGCCTATCATAGTACCATACTCAAATTCAGTGAGCTTTTTAAAGAGACCCATTCTTTCACAAATGTTTGTAAAGGCAGACTGCATGGCTATGTGCTTGTTTTTATACACCTGTGGCAATGGGACTGAATGAAAAACCTGAATTCAGTGGTTGATAGTTGTCACCTCATACTTTTGTTCACATAGCGTAATTGCTAAGTAGCCACCTACAATGGCAACCCCATTGTTGCTTGAGATGAAACCTTACTTTTTCGCAAAGTTGTTCTCTTCCTCTTTGTGATGCACCAAATTGGAACGAGCTGACTTACCTTGGTGTCCCTTTGCATAGCTGTTTGGCTTTGCAGAGAGAAAGTGGAGGCATAGACTCATGGTAGAGATTCAACAAACCGTGCTGGAAACATTATTCAAATATTTTGGTCCGCATTAACGTGACAGCATTGCACAGTTGCCACAAATTTGATGGCTGCACATCCATAAAGTGAATCTCCCATTACACTGCATCCCAACGGTGCTCTGCTGGATTGAGATCTGGTGGCTGTGGAGGCAGTTTGAGTCCACTTAACTTTGCTATATTCAAGACCACGCTGGAAGCAACCATCAGAAGATGGGTACACTGTGGTTAGAAAGGGATGGACATGGTCAACAACAATGCTCATGTAAGATGTGATGTTTAAACAATGCTCAGTTGGTACTAAGCGGTCCAAAGTGCGCCAAGAAATATCCCCCACACCATTACACATCAGCAGCCTGAACTGTTCATACAAAGCAACACGGATCCATGCTTTATGTCACAGAAATCGAAACTCCTCTAACCAGGCAATGTTTTTCCAGTCTTCGAGTGTCCAATTTGCTGTTGCATCCTCAGTTTCCTGTTCTGAGCTGACAGGAGTGGCACCCAGTGTGGTATTCTGCTGCTGTAGCCCCTCTGCTTCGAGGTTTAGCATGCTCTGTATTCAGAGATGCTCTTCGGCAGCATCTTGGTTATAATGAGTGATTATTGGAGTTACTGTTGCCATCCTATCATCACAAAGCAGTTTGGCCAATCTCCTCCGACCTCTTGCATCGACAAGGTATTTTTGCCCAGAGAAATACCACTGCTGGATAGTTTCTGTTTTTCGACCTATTCTCTGTAAACCCTAGAGATGGCTGTGAAGAAAAATCCCAGTAGATCAGCACTTTCTGAAATACTCAGCCTGTCTGTCACTCAGAGCCATGCCGCATTCAGAGGCACTTAAATCACCTTTCTTCCCCATTCTGACACTTGATTTGAACTTCAGCAGGTTGTATTGATCATGTCTGCATCCATAAATGCATTGAATTGCTGCCATGTGGTTGGGTAATGAAACATTTACCTTTAACGAGCATTTGTACCTAATGAGGTGGCGTGTGAGTGCTGATATCTTCTCTTTTACAGAGGAACAGCAACAGCACAAACATAAGCAAGAGCAGGCCACATTGCAGGTTTTCCACATATTTTTGACATAGCCCTGAAGCGACAGTACAGCTATAATGTGTACATGGGTCAGTAAAACTCTGTGTGACACTTCCTGACTAGCACTACCACGCTGGGACATTAAAGTTGCGGTCAAATTGTCAGTTTTGATGAGGAAAGTTTGTAAATGAATGAAGTGACCTGGAAGTATCGGTGTGGCAGCCATAATGAGAGCTAAATGCCAAGCAAAGGTGCTTTAATGCTTCCTTTATTACCTCTTGCACTGGATGGACTGGAACATCCTTTTATGAAAGAAAAGGCGATAACCCATAACTAAGTGACACAGTATGAGACAACTCATTAAAACACACCATCAACATAAGTGACAAGTGATGCAGATCAGAATGTAATTTATTTTTGCTGCATTTTTCACCTTACATCATAACTTACAAACATGCAAATATGCTTTGAACGTCAACTCTAAAACCAACAGGTGAACTAAAAGTTCTTCAGTTCATGCCTTGTGTAAAGTGCTTATAGAAATAGATAATAAATGATAATGAGCTATATTAAAAGTCTATGTTCTTACCCTCACCTACACGAGGTGGAAATGAGCTTCCTCTGACACGCATTTGGGCTCTTCCTTAGAGATAGGGTTAGGAGCTCAGAGTAGAGTCTCATTGAAGGGAGCCAGTTGAGGTGATTCATACATCTGGCTAGGATGACTCCTGGATGCTTCCTAGGGGAGGTGTTTTGGCCGTGTCCAACCAGGAGGAGGCCCCAAGACATGCTGGAGGAGACCGGATCTCTCGGCTGGCTTGTGAACGCCTCGGTGTCTCCCTCTGGAAGAGCTGGAGTAGGTGGCTGGGGAGAGTGAGGCCTGGGCATCTTTGCCTAGACTGCTGGCCCTGCGACCCAGACCTGGATAAGTGGCAGAAAATGGATGGATGGTTAATTTTACTACAGAGATGCTGAAAGCCTCAGGAGTTAGGAGGAGCTTCTTGGTACAGCAGAGGGGGTTTTAAAATTTCTACAGTCATCTAACTACTAGTCATGCTTGTCCCTGAGTAATTTAATATTTTCATTAATGCCACTTTTGGGAACAAATGTGTCAGGACTCAGCATCGGACAAAATGACAATCCTAAATTATGTTCAATATGCAATAGTTTTTAAATTCAATACCAGCATTATTTCCCTCTAGTTATAAATTTTTCAATTTTATGCTTGGCAGCTATGGTATGACTAAGCCTAGAGAAACCTCTTGTTTATGGCGAATAAAATAAGGCTGCTGTAGGTTTAGGAGACTAAAACATGGGCATTGATTTGACTTTGGCTTAGGTCAGGCAGGACTGAATAAAGAGATGTGGAAATTTTAAATTTAAAAAAGAAAGAAATCCCTATATTCTAAAGTATAACTTGCCTAAGAATTAAATTCCAAAACCAACCAAAGAAATTCCTGCTCCACAGACAGTGTGTCGCTGCCTCTGTGTACATCTAATTATCAGTCGAAAACAGCCTTCCCTAGTATAGATGACTCCAATTAATAAAAGAGCAAAATCAGTATAGGAGGTGTCAAGCTAGTCATCCTAGGCCTCATTAATGTCCGGCCACTTCTTATAAAAGAAACAGCACAATAAAGCATAATTGAGGCAGGCAGCACAGAGATGTGTAAATTATATACTAATATTAAAACATACACAGTGCCTGCAGCTCATAAATATTAAATCGTAAAGTGAGCAGCTCAGTTTTTACACAGTAGTGTGCACACACGCATGTCTCAGCAACATGGCAGTTACTGGCACTCCTCTGTAAAGTAAGTTACAGCGGTAAGTTATTCCACTGTGGTGCTCACCTTTATATGTGTCATTCTGAGAGCTGGCCCCCAAAGAAGTTTACTTTACTGCTTGTCCATTCTAACTACAAAATACACTTAAAGAGGTCCCTGCAGCCTTTACATTCCACTGCGCTCCGAGTTCATGTTGTGCTCGCCTCGCTTAAGGTGGGAGATCTTGAATGTGCACGTCTCAGATGGAATAGCCGCCGTGAGCATTTCAGAGTTTACTCAGACCCAGGCTGCACCTGTTGGTCGTGCAACGTTATGAGTTTAGCCACTTCGCGTGCCCAAGTGCGTGGATAGTAAATGCATTTTTTCTACAGGAGCAGGACTCATCCTAATCTTAACCATAATCCCCATACTTATGTGAAAAATAACATTTTCACAGGACTCCATGCAGCCATATGAAAAACTAACTCACCCCAGGCTTCAATAGCTTGTAGAACCACCTTTAGCAGCACCTTGATTCTTGTCTTTTTCAGCCTTTCTGTTGTAGATAGCATTACATGACCCAGTTGTGGCAGAGCTTTAGCTGTCAGACAGATTGCTTCACATTTGACTCTGTTTTGGTATACAGAGGAGTTTGTGGTGAACTCAGTAATTTCGAGGTGCCCAGATCAGGTGGCTGCAAAACAAGCCCAAAACATCAGCCCTCCACCACTGTGCTTGACAGTTGATATGAAGGGCTTGGTGAAAACAAAATTCACCGTGTTAAACATCTCTACTTTGGTCATGTCTGTCCAAAGGACATTGTTTCAGAATGCTTGTAGGTTTCTCAGATGCAAATTTGCAAACCTAAGCTGTGCTACCACTTCTGACTCACACTCATTAAGTCTTTTTCTAATTACACTGACATGGACTTTAATATTCAACATGCTATTTGAGGCCTTTAATAGTCTTAGATATAGTTCTTAGATTTTTTGCAATTTCTCAGAGCAATGCACAGTCTGACCTTGGGGTAATTTTCCTGGAAAATCCACTCCTGGGGAGACTGTGGCCTTGTATACTCCAGACCAGCAACCAGCCAAAGCTTCTGCTTTTATAGAGATGCTCAGACTGACTGATTATCAGTTAATCAAGTGCATTTGATTAGCAGCACCTGGCTGCTACTTATCCTCTTTAATTCCTATGGAAACAGTATGAGTGTCCTCAGTGTTTCACAAGACTGCATAGAGTCCTGTGAAAATGTTCTTTTCACATGACTATATTTTGTGCCATCTTTTATACTGATTTTAGCTGATTCGTGTCTTCCTCCTGTCTATTTTTAGTTGGTTTTTTTTTTGGGTGGGCTGTGTTAGAGTCGTGTCGTTTTCACAATTGTTTTTCTCATTTTATTGGCTGTTGAACATTTTGTCATGTCTCATACTGTAATTATGATGTGTAAATCTAATCTTTTGATCTGTTGTCTTCAAAGGTAGTGAAGAACAATAAAGACAATAAATTAAAAATAAAAGGTACAGGCAATTTACTGTTAAAAGATTAATTTTACAACACAACTGGTTAAAGGTAGGGTTTATTTGGAGAAAGACCAAATCACATGGATATAGTCTTTCACTAACTCAACCTCCACATCCACATTGCTGCAAAAAGGTTGTACTACTCCCTTTACTGGCACAAAATTGTGGTGTTGTTTTAAATTTTGGCATTTGGAGTCAAACCTGACTTAAATTAATGAGATCTTCTCAATATAGGGACCAGAACTATGAAGGCAGTTCAATTTGTTTGAAACTGACTTACCTCCAAGTAAATTATGAGTCCTGTCTCTATGCAACAAAAACACCTAAATCAGATTATAATTACTGATATTTTTCTCAAATGGCAATGTGGGGCTGAATGATGAAGCCAGCACAGAAGTGCCAAAAAACAGCCAACTTCAGAAATGAAACTGATGTATTAATGCGTTTGGTCTCTATAGCTGATTTCAGATTAGATTTTGCCACAAAACGTCTAATAGAGCCTGTACAGTTCTGGAAGAAAAAGTCTTTGGATGAATGAAACCAATGTGAAGTTGTGCCAGAACGATGGGAAGAGAAAAGTATGGAGAAAGAAAGGAACAGCTCATGATCTGAATCATACCACATCAGCTGTCAGACATGGTAGAGGCAATGTTATGGCATGCTGACAGAACCGGTTCAAAAGTGATGATGTGACTGCTGGTAGAAGTAGCAGGATGAGTTCTGAAGTGTACAGGACCATACTCTGCCTACATTCAGCTACATGCTGCAGATCTGACAGTGCAAAAACTACCCAGAGAAATTAGATAATCTTCAATAGCCAAGTCAGTCACCTGATCTCAACCCAATAGAACAGCTTTTGAGTTACTGAAGGCAAAACCGAATGCAGAGAGACCCACAAACAAGCAGCAACTGAAGAAGGCTTCAGTAAATGCCTGGTAGAAAACTTCAAGGAAGGAAACACAGCATGTGGTGATATCCAACGGTCATTGACCGCAAAGGATTTTCATCCAGTTATTAAGAAAAACAATCTTTATGTTGTCCCATTACTTTCGAGCCGCAGAAAATGGGGGACTGTGTATAAAAATGGCTTTGGTTCCTAAATACTCAATGCTGTTCTTTAGTCAAACACTCGAATTAAAGCTGAAAGTCTGCACTTCGATCAGATTTTGACTGTTTGAATAAATCCACTGATGGTGTACAGAGGCAAAAATTACAAAAAGATGTGGCATTGTCCCAGAACTTATGGATCTCACTGCATATCTCTGCATTGCATTTGTACTGTTTATGGATGCGAATGTTAACTGATAATTTAACATTTCACTTTCTCATCTAAATATGGTCAGTTCTCGGTCCATTAAACCAAAATGGCAATGTCATAAATCTAAACTGGAGGCTTCAAAACGCAGATTTCACAAACCACTGGAAGATGCCATCGTGCCTATGTTAACGTTTTATATGCAATCTATGATTGGATATTTATTAGATACATAAAGACAGATAGATAAAATGAGATCAAGGTGAAAAAGAGAGGAAAAAAAATGACCGATGATAAAGCTCCTGGGCCGCAGTCATGCCCAGGACTTTGTAGTTGAATGGTAATAAAGAAAAGTGCCTGAGAACACTGAGCCACCCTAGCTCCTGCTTTGTGTGACATTTCAACTTGTGTTAAAATTGCTACCCACGGGCAAAACTGGAAAAGGTCTAAAACAAGCAAGTAGTACTTTAAGCATTTTTCTACATACAGTACTTCCTTTTGTGAAATGTGCTTATTTACATTTGTTCCATGCACTGGCCTTGCTTCCATCCACAGCTTGACAGTGTTAATCAGCGTCATGGTGTGAATAGATCTTTTACTTTCAATTTTCTCCATCGTGATCGCTCACATGCCACTGATAGCTAATTCCAAGCCCAGTGAGGTGCAACAGTGCGCTGCTGCTACTCAGTTAACAAGGTTATTGATTTTGGAAACCGCCCTCTTAGGATGGTCGTCCCTGGGAAAAATTACAAAAAAAAAAAACAAAACACTAATTGCTATTTATCGCTTAGTTTCGCTGTGAAATAATGACTGATAATCCTCAGAAGACCCAGCATAATTGTTAAAACATGGAACAGTTGAACATCAAACTGCGTGTGGAGAGTATGCTAAGAGGGGTACTTTGATGAAAAAATAATACTTCAAACAGACACAGCTTTGTATTTCAGCTCCGTTCTCAAACAGCAGACCACCTGCATTAGTTCAAGGAAGAGGAAAACACAGAACCTCAGCGAGGAGATGAATTTCCTGGTGAAGTGAGAGCACCCCTGTGTTTCCTTGTTCTCTCTGTTGAATTTGAGCAAGCCCAACAAGTATGTCCCACACACACAAGACAGCCATCATTTATCCACACGCCTCCAGCAAGACATCATAAATCTCAAAACCTTCTAGCTGCCTCACAACACAACACCCCAGTAGACTGGCATCCTCCTTGGTGCTCCCTCCTCCCCTCATATTAATCTCTCTGCGTGCACCCTGGGTCATCCATTAACTGTCCTAGTTCCCGACTCCCACATTTACTACAACACCATGCTGGCAGGCCTGTCAGGCAGTCAGCGTAGCCTTGTAGTTCCAAGGTTTTGAGCCATACTGGGGACCACCGAAAAAGACGCCAGTGTGGGGTCTTTCATCAAGAACAAACCTTCCACTGATGAATCCACAGGCATACTGCTTCTTCATCAGGAGATGTGCATTAAAATCTATGGACCTGGCCTTCACAGCAACTTGTCTATCCTCTGTAGCAGCAAGCCTTCCAGAGAGATCCATTCACCTCGTGCCCCCTGTGATGTCACGACTGCCCACTCCATCGATACAGATTTATGCCTGTGCACATATGAAGGAGGTATTGACATTTAAATCAAGCAGAGGGATTAGTGAGAGCAGACAGCTGCTACTTAAGATAGACACTTATATCCATAAAAACGAGACATGTTTTATAGACCACCAGTATTCAGCGCTAGGACTGGAATCCACACCTCTGAAGAATGCCCGCTGTAGAATTCCTGCTGTGAGTCACGCTTCACATAAGGCACACTTTCCTTGACGTGCATACATATGAAGGAATGAATGATACTCCATGATCGAGGGCGAAAATATTCATATTTAGCATGTGTCCCAATATTCATACTTTGTGGACGCCACTAAGCAGAGTGGCATTCGTCACGGAAGGGTCCGTACTGAACCTGATCACCAGCGCTTTACATGTTCTGAAGAAATTGCTTTCCAGCCAGCTGAAATTACAAACTGCTTATCAGGTGCATACTTCATATAGTGTTGGCAGAAGTGGTTGGATGACCCTATAAATCAGCACTCACACACGGTCTAATAGCAAAAAGCTCCCCATAATTTGTCTTGGTGACAAAGTCAGATTTTTGTTGGAAGGCAAACCATCTGGAGAAACAGAATACTTGCCCGAATAGCAACCATAAATTATACATCATATACTACTAATTTGCAACAAAATTATGCAGAAATACCTGGCTGGAGAGAAACTTTCATTACTTATTCATAAACAAAGTTAAAAAAATGTTTTTAATGAACTTGATTGATAAGTCACGGGTAACAGAACATGGCCGAAAACCATCAACTGAAAACATATATTGTCTGACTAAGGCATGCTTACTATCCTTGTGGTTGTGATTAGGTAACCCGTATAAATACACAGCTCCAAAAAAAAAAAAGAGAATAATGGAACACAAAGACAGTAAGCTGCCCAGTTAGTAAGCATAAACCACTGTGATCCATTTCACCTACTTTGGTTGCAAATGAAAGTGGCAATAGGTGCACTGGAGAGGCTGCAGCAAGACAACCCCCCAAAAGGGAATGATGTTCCAGGTGGTGGCCGCAGATTATTGCTCTCTCTTCATCCCTTTTGGCTGACACATCCGTACATGCTGTTGGAAGAAGGTTTGCTCAGTTTCCCAGCACAGTCTCAAGAGTGGAGGAGGAGGAGACGGGCCGTTACACGAGGAGAGCTGGACAGGGCAGCAGAAGGGCATCAACCCAGCAGCAGGACTGAATCAGCTCCTTTGTGGAAGAAGAAACAGGAGGAGCACTGCCAGTGCTCTAAAATGACCTTTAGCGAGCTACTCGTGCAAGACTCCATGAGGGTGGCGTGAGGCCCCCACATCCCTGACAGAAGCCATGGTATTTTTGGCTGGCACATAGAGGTCTGTGCGATCCTCCAAGGATATTCCTGTCCAAACCACTGCCAAACCTGTCGTGCGGGATGATGTTTCAGGCAGTGTGATGTTCGCCACAGCCTTTCTTGACGCTTTCACGTCTGTCACATGTGCTCAGTGTGAACCTGCTTTCATCTGTGAAGGGAACAGGGCACAGTGATGGACCTGCCAGTTCTGGTGTTCTCTGGTGAATGCCAATCAAGCCGCATGGTGCTGGACTATGAGCACAGGTCCCTTGAAACAATGTCGGGCCCTCATCCAACACTCAGTGAGTCTATTTCTGCAGTTTGGTCGAAATCATGCATAACTAGGTCATGTATGTAAGGCTCTGGCAGTGCTGGTCCTTCTTGCACAAAGGAGCAGCAAACGGTCCTGCTACTGGGTGGATGCCCTTCTGTGGTCCTGTCCAGACCTCCTGGTCTCTCCTCCACACTCTTGACAGTATGCTGTGTGAACTTTCTTGCGATGGTACATATGGATGTATTATACTATGATGATCCCTCAATTTTTTTTAGAGGTGTGATCTGTAGGCATGAAAAAAACCTTAAGATTCCTGGTTTCTGTTTGTAGTTAACATCCAGTTTATGGAATATTGTGGCTGCATGCAAACAGTCAAGGAGAAGAACAAAAAGGGGGAAGCTGAAAAGCAATCTCAAAACAGCTGGCTATCCTCTGACAATCATTTAGTTTTAATGAGCTTTTCTGAAATGTATTTACATGTTTAAACAATAATAGGAAGTCTTGGACCGGCTATCTCATAATAATGACGATTGCCCTGAGGCTAAGTCATCAGGCAATTTTCAGTGGGTGCCCACATTATGTCTGGGAGAATTATAAAGCTGATTATAGTTACAATCCTTAAGTCTTTAATCATATCAAGCACATTTTTTGACAGCATTGAGAGCGGGTATTTATTTTGCAGATGCATGAAGTATGATTCAGAATTTCTGGGGAGTTGACCCCTTAAAAAGAGAAAAAAAAAACCAGTTGATAAACTTAAATTTGTTTGATTTTTCCTTCAAAATCATCTTCTCGTGCATTTCTGGACAACCTCCAGCACTGCTATTAATTTTTAGAATGCTCCCTGGAACTTCCACTGTTTCAAAGTGGTGATTCTTTAGCTAAGGAAAAAGGGTGTAGTTGCAGGGAGGCAAAGCTGGCATGTACAGCTGGAAGGGTGCGAAGACTGTGTTTTTTGAGGCTACAAAACTCTGGTTCATAAATGTTCAGGTCTTTTATTGCCGCATGTTCTCCCTCAGCTGGCTCAGAAGATTACGGTAGAACTCACCCTGGGAGAGGAATTCATGATGCGCAACCTTGTGAATTTCGAAGGAGAGGAAAAGCATGCCCTTGGTCCTGCTCCCGCCTTTGGGCCTAGAAAGAGTGAACGTTTCAACCAAAAACTGCCAGTGATCCAGCTCTCATCACCACAATCCTACCCATAAAAGTCAGGTCAGACTGAAAGAGATCTTGATGTTTGTTCTCTACCCAAGTGTGAGTTCCACAGAGTGCACAAAAGTGAGCTGAAAGTTGTCAGAATGTGCATGAGAGGAACTGTGCTGTAAATTAAAATCAGGTATGGTTTTTTTCCTTGAATGGGCCAATTTCAGGAACTTTTTTGAATTCACCTCATATTTACATGCATTAGTTTTCTCTCCACACACAGAAGTTTGCAGTAATTTGGTGGTGAGTCAGCCACTGATTGTCGCATTCGCAGGAAATAACAGGATGCAATGCAGAGGACTGCAACAATTGTGTAAGTGCAAGTACTGCAACAACATGAAGTACCTTTGACTGTGACCTTGTATTTCCCCAAGGAGTTGCCACAGCAGATAAATCCACGTACGTAATTTGGTACAGTTTTTAAAATCAGATTCCCTTCCTGATGCAGGTGTCCCCACCTGGGCTTGAACCAGGGACCTTTTGCTTGCAATGTGAATAAGGTGAATATGTAACCACAATTTATTAAAATGTATTGAACTTTAACAAATTCTAAATAAACATTCAAATAATAATTAAATGTATTTAAAAAACATAAACTCATTTAGTATTTCAAGTGAAAATCTAATGCATGCAATACATACACTCTATTGGCTCACACCACTTAATCATTAAGTTCAGGTTCGGTCCTACTGCCACAGGTGTATAAATAAGCTTTTAGCCATGCAGTCTGTCTTTACAAATATTTATGGAATAATGGGTCATTCTGCAAAGCTCACTGAATTTGAGCATGGCAGTGTAATAGGATGTCACCAATGCGACAAGTAAGTTCGTGAAATGTCTTCCTTCCACATTCCACAATTCCACAATCAACTATAAGTGGTATTGCTGCAAAGTGCAAGTGTTTAGGAACCACAGCAACTCAGCCATGAGGTAGCAGACTATGTAACTGTACAGAGTCGCTGAATGAAGTGCATAGTGCACCAACACTCTGTTAACTCGATAGCTGCAGAGTACCAAACCTCCTCTAGCATGAACACCAGCACAAAAACTGTACACTGGGTGCTTTGGGGCATAGGTTTTCATGGCCAAGTAGCTGCGTGCAAGCCTTACATCATCAAGTGCAATGCCAAGTGTTGGCTGGAGCGGTGCAAAGCATCATCATCATCATTGGACTCTGGAGCAGCAAAGAACACAAATATTGGTGGAGGAGGGATAAAGCTGTGGGGTTCTTTTTCTTGGGTTGACCCGACTCCCTTAGTTCCAGTGAAGGGAAATCTTAAGCTTACAAACACATTTTGGGCAATTCTATGATTCCAACTTTGTGGGAGCAGTTTGGGGAAGGCCCTTTTGTGATCCGGGCATGACTGTGCCCCAGTGCACAAAGCAAGCTCCATAAAGACATAGTTGGATGAGTTTGGTGTGGAAGAACTTGACCGTCTCACACAGAGCCCTGGTCTTAACTCCACTGAGGACCTTCGGGATGAAGTAGAACAGATGTTGTGAGCCAGGCCCTCTCGTCATCAGCGTCTGACCTCAAAAGGCTCCTCTGGATGAAGAGCAATGACACAATGAAGAGTGAGTCCCCACAGACATGCTCCAAAATCTTGTAGAAAGCCTTCCCAGGGAAGCAGAAGCTGTTATAGCTGCAAAGGGGGAACAACTCCATATTAATGCCTATGGATTTAGAACGGGATGTTATAAAAGACGTGGGTGGTCCAGTACTTATGTTCGTAGTGTGCTGTAAGTATCTCTATAAACACATTTAGAAAAATATAAGCTTGTCTGCATGACTCTAGTCACGCGAACACATCTGTGCACATATTCTACTATGAGTCATATAATGTTTGCATGTAACATACCAGCAACCTTATTACTCATTTGTGGTCTTAAACACCGGTGTGGGTGAATGAACCTACGAGATTGCAAATGCAACAGCCAGCAAATTATATGACAGTGTGAGTCAGCCTCCAGCAAAGTGCCCTCCCTCCTGTCAGTATCAGGAGTTTTGTCCCAGTCCCTTTGAAACAATGTAAGGGCTGCACTGGAGCGTGGAGACAGACTCTCAGATGCAGATCGGGAGCAATTAGAAAATATTTATTCCTTCTTTTTGGGCCCTCCAGATGGTGGTTTATGCATATCCACGTACTGTATATACAAGTATATGAAAATCTGGGATACACTCTGGGTTATAATTATGACCCTCAAAAATGATTCCCGGCACTATACAAAAGATTAAGGCACTTCAGATGTTTCCATCAGGAAGGCATCTCACCGAGCTCGCATTCAGTGTGCAGTGTGACAAGTCGAAACATACAGCTACTGTCATGAAGAAATCTCTTCAACCACAAGAAGAACAAAGAGTCATACAACAGATGGTGTGGCCCCCACAGAGTCCCCATCTGAACATCACAGTGTCAGTCTGAGATTACATAAAGGGAAAAAAAACTAGCAGGCAGCTTAAATCTGCAGAACTGTGGCAAGATGCATTGAACAACCTACCTGGCAGGAAAGACTGTGGGCTGAGAAGAATTGGTGCTTGGTTTAAAAGATAAAGGGGAAAAAAAAACCCTCACCTTAATCTGATCATGTTTGAACAGCTAAAGAAATAGAGAAAACTGCTCATCAATATGAGCATAGGAGTACCAGCTCAAAGCACGTTTCCTGTCTTGGGTGATTGATAAACTAGTTATTTCAAACCTAACTCTGGGTCATATATCATTGAGATGTTCTTGGAGTTACCACCACTGACTGAGAGCACTGAAATTTTAATGAGTGTACCTTTAAGGTCTTGTTTAATTATTAAATAAGCCAATGCTGTCTTGAAGGACAAGACAGGACATGTTTGCTTAACTTATTTGACTAAAACCACAAACTTTTTCTTATCTCACCAAAGGGCTTCTGTGGTCAGAACATAATCACATGCTGGCACCAGCAAGAGAAGTTTGTTCTCTGCATGTTTTCAGGTCATCGCAACACAAACACGCCTGTACAAAATTTGAAAATGTGTTTCCTTTGATAATCCTGTGTATGCTGGCCATCATTTTTTTCCACAGTCCTCATTTAGACATGGATCTCCTACTGGCCAGAGTGAGCAGGAGTTATGATCAAAGAAAAAAAAATGCTTTTAAGTGCATATGGGGACATGAATATTGTTTTCAGACAGACATTAAAAATGTGAAAGCAAATGTACATTTACAGGGGTTTGACAGATTAAAGAAAGACAGGCTCAATTGGCTTTGTTATGCTGTGTGGGTATTCTCACATGGTTTTTGTTCTCTTATCCCAAAAGCGGAAACGGTCGCTGCAAGTCATTCCAAAGTTGTTTGAGTGATTATCTTTGTCCTCAGATTAAATATTTCTGTCCTGATAGAAGGGGTCTCCTTTAAAGGTACAACTCCAATTTCAAAAAAGGTTGCTGCATAAAATATGAATAAAAAATACAATGTAATGATTTGCAAAGTCCACAAACCAATATTTTATTTACAATAAACATAGAAAACATCATGGAGGCAACACTTCTTCAAAAGGTCGGGACAGGACCATGCTTACCACTGTGTAGCATCCCCTCTTCTTTTAACAAACATCTGGGAACTGAGGAGACCAGCTGCTGGAAATGAATGCTGTCCCACTCTTGTCCAATGTGATTCCAGTTGCTGGGTCTTCTTGGTGGTATTTCATGCATTTCATGATGCATGAAATACCACCAATACACCCCCATACCATGGTATAGGGGTGTATTAGTACCATAGGCACTAATGGGGGTGTACCATCAGAGATGCAGGCTTTTGAACTGAGTGCTGATAACAAGCTGGATGGTCCTGCTCCTCTTTAGTCTGGAGGATGCAGCATCCATGATTTCCAAAAAGAATTTTTAAATTTCAATTTGTGTGACCACAGAACAGTTTTCCACTTTGCCTTGGCCCATTTTAAATGAGCTTTGGCCCACAGAAGGTGGCAGCGTTTCTGTATCATGTTCAAATGTGGCTTCTTTACATGATGGCGCTAACCTGCATTTGCGGGTGGCACTGCCAACTGTGTTCACAGACAGTGATTTCTGGAAGTGTTCCTGAGCACATGCAGTGATTTCCATGACAGAAGCATATCTGTTTGTCATGCTGTGCTGCCTGAGGCCCCAATGATCACCAGCTTCCAATACTGGTTTTCCGCCATGCACTGAGATGTATCTCCACATTCTCAGAATCTTCTGATGATATTATGTACTGTAGATGATGAAGACGAGAGTGCAAGCAGGGTGGAGTGGGTGGAGGTGAGTGCTTTGTGACAGAAGGATATCAGCAAGGATGAAAATGATGATGATGATGATGATGATGATGATGATGATGGTGATGATGAGATTTTTGCTGGGGGTGACCAGGATGGACAGGATTAGAAATGAGTCCATCAGAGGGACAGCTCAGGTTGAGAAGTTTGGAGACAAAGTCAGAGAGGCAAGAGCTGCCAGGCAGGAGGAGAAGAGGAAGACCACAGAGAAGATTCATGGATGTAGTGAAGGAGAACATGCAGAGGATT
>VUQH01046603.1:7904-20717 GCA_015106775.1 Etroplus canarensis
GCTCTTGGGTTTTTGTAATTTTTGTGAGTATTGCACTTGATACTTTATTTGGATCCACATTAGTTGTTGCCTCAGTAACAACTATTCTTCCTGGAGTCCACAAAAGGTCACTGTTTTGACCTTGGGGTGAATTTGCCAGGACGTCCACTCCTGGGAATATTGGCAGCTGCCACGACTGTTTTTCACCTGTGACTAATCTTCGCCACTGTGGAATGATGGACTTTAAGTGTAATATGTGTTGCTGCTGTTGTGTTCTTATTCATCAGAGGTTGTATTTATTTAATTTTAAGACCAGCTAAGGACCAGAAGATTTTTTTATTATGTCCTGAAAACTAAATTCTTAAAATTGAAAGAGATGTACTTTCTTTTTGATATGGCTGTAATTATTTTGCAAAACTCTGAATTTGCTGAGTTTTTGTTTTCACATATTAAAGCATCATGGAATACTTTATTTGCTTCCTTTGGAACTACAGAGATGGTCACAAATTTAAAAAGCTACCTTAGGTTTCAAACTGTTGTTGTCATGTGCTGGTTTTATGGGCTGTTATTACTGAGCCCCTAAGCCAGCCCATTTCAAAGTGTTTGTGTGTATCATTTCTGATCATTTATAAGCAGCCCTACAGGTAAATGTAGCATACATTTTATTATATTCTTTTTCTCACTTATATTGTTAATGAAGCATTTTGAACTGCTCTCTCATCCCAGGCTGGCTGTAATGGAACAGGGTGTCTGTACCTGGTGGGCTGTGGGTACAACGCTTACCCTGCAGGTTCGCAGTACGCCGAGTACCCCCAGATGGACAACAAGCAGGAGGATCGCCTGAGACGCAAATACAGATACATTGTCCACGCAGAACAGAACGCCCTCACCTTCAGGTCAGAATATGCCAGAGATGGGTGGGAAAAACATGATTGTGGAAAATGACAAACCTCAGTGTTTGATACCAGTGTTCCTAATAATACTTTCAGGATGCGAGACATCAAACCAGAGGAGCCCACAATGCTGTTTGTAACTAAATGTCCATGTGATGAGTGTGTCCCTCTGATCAGAGGAGCTGGCATCACACACATCTACACCTCCGACCAGGACAGGGACAAAGATAAGGGAGACATTTCCTATCTGCGATTCAGCAGTCTGAAGGACATCAGCAAATTCATTGTGAGTCCATGATGCTCTTCTATATTTTGCTGTTGCTTTTTATTCAATATTGTTGCAAATGTGTGTACCATAGAAAGCCTCCATTTTGTGCATTTCTACAGCTACAGTCAAGTTTAGGCCATTAAAAGAGAGAATTTCTACAGTAGTGATGTGCAGTATACATTTGGATATGAAAATCTGTTGAGAAGGAAGATATATGTTAATTTATTCTGGTGCATAAGGAATTCTTTGACTCAGCAGCTTCTAGATGTCTTACTTCTTAAAGATACCATTCCTTAAATAATCTGACATTTATCTGTCCTCACAGTGGAAAAGAAGCCCCTCAGTTTCCTCACCACCACCTTCTCATCTTGCGAGTAAGTAGCATTCGCTGTGTTGTTCCCCCTCCCTTTACATATAATCATGCATCTCCACAGTTAATGTATGAAAATGAGTTATATATCAGCAAATGTTTCTAATTGTAAGCGACTAGCATTTTAACTGCTGTGTCTTTTATTCCAGATGGCTGTGTTAGGAAGCACAGCAGACAGACTAAGCACGAGAACCACAGCAGCAAGAAACTGTGTACCAACAGGTCCTATGACTCACCTACTGGGAGCTGAACACAGGCCATCGATGGATTAATGGACAAATCTATGTACCAAAAATCACAGATTCATCTTTTTTGCTCACGTGCCACAGATTTGATGGTTTACAAGTGTATACATGCAGGTAAATGTGGTAATAATAGTTCCTGAATAACAAATCTGTGCCCCTTGCAATTTTACTCATCTGCATTTTTTACAAGTATAGTCATTATGTGGGTGGAAAGATGAGTACGAACTGGCGTGAATACAATGCAGTGACCTCAAAAGAACACCACTGAGTGAGATAAAAAAGGTACATAAACTGTGGACATATTAAAAGGAAGGAACAAGGGTTTAAAAGGGGATACCAAAATATATATATATATTTCAAGTAGTAATATAGACTGTGATATGTACATAGGTTGTGTCATACCTTTTTTGAAATGGGGAAAGTGAAGTGGGAAATGGCTAACTATACAACATACATGTACAAAGTGTGTCTGTGTGGTTTCAATTTATGTAGCTCCTATTGTTCAGGATGTTCTTAACGGTCCAGACTTGAAAACAATTTAAAGGAATTACAGATGATCAGTGGGTATATCAAAGACTGTTTTCTACAGTCACTGCAGATGATACTACGGTATCTGTGCGCATGCTTTTATTTTGGAAGTGGCTCTATTAAACCATAAGATTTTACTGCTTTTAATGCAACCTGGGAAGCAAAATGCACTCAAGTGAAATGCATTAATATTGTAGCTAATGCCTGAAAGAAAGTTAGTCACATGCTCATTGCGAAAGGCAATGCACTATTGTTTTTTCCAAGTGTTTGATTAAAATGCTGCATGAAGCAGCTTTAGGAAAAAAAGAACTTACTCAGCTTTACTTTGGTGTTAATGCTTTTATTTATTTATCCAGTGTTGAGGAATATATGAAGTTCTAGCTCTAATTTTCTGCATGAGGTACCCCTGTGTCCCAGTTTTTTTTCTGCAGGTACAACAACAAACTTTTTCAAGTGTTTTTATAAGTTGTCTCCAAATCACAGAAAGACTGAAAGAGGCTGTGGAGCCACTCAGTATGATTCATTTGCTTTAGTGTTTAGAGGGGGAAAACCCCAAATCAGGAAATACACACTCCACTCCATTTTCAGAAAAGTTGTGATATTTTCCAAAATGCAATAAAACAAAAATCTGTGATATATGGTAATACATGTGATCCCTTTAACTGAAAAAAGTACAAAGATTTTTTTAAGTTTTACTGACTAGCTTCATTTTAGTTTGTAAATGTACACAAATTTAGAATCTGATGGCTGCAACACACTCAGCAAAGGTTGTGACACAGTTAAAATAAGATTGAAAAGTCTACAGAATATTCACGTAACATCAGTTTGGAAGACTCCACATTAGGGAAGCTAACTGGTAGCAGGTGAGGTATCATGATTGGGTATAAAAGTAGCATCCGTCGAAGGTTCAGTCTTTGCAATCAAGGAGGGGTCTTGCCTCACCCTTTTGTGCCAAAATTCATTATTTTTCAGTTCAAAAGGAACATTTCTCTGTGCAAGGCTACAGAGAATGTAGGCCTTTCAACATTGGCAGTAAATAACACGGGGAAAAGATTCAGAAAATTTGGAAACTTCTTGGTGCATAAAGGGTCAGAACCTCCTAATGAATATGCTTGATCTTCAAGCCCTCAGGCAATACTGCCTAAGAAACTGTTGTGCTACTGTAACAAATATAGCCACCTGGGCTCAGAAGTACTTTGGAAAACTATTGTCACTTAACACAGCCTGTTGCTGCATCCAGAAATGCATCTTGAAACTGTATTATGGGAGGAAGCCACACATAAACTCTACACAGAAACTCAGCTGAGCTCTGAGAGCATGAGCTCATCTCAGAAGGACTGAAAAACTGGAGCCATGTGCTGCGGTCAGATGAGTCCGCATTTTTGCTCATTTTCAGAAAAAAACAGACACCGAGTTCTCCCTGCCAAAGATGTAAATAACCATCCAGATTGTTGTCAGTGAAAGGTGCAAAAGCTAGTGTCTGTGATAGAAATGGGGTGCATCGGTGAGTGTGGCATTGTTTAGTTGCACATATGTGAAGGTACCATTGACTCTGAGTCATGTATTAGACAGACCACAGACTGCTGAGGACCTGAAGTGTTATGTCAGGCAAGAATGGACAATTTTTCTAATTGTATAATTGTACAACAATTAGTATCCTCAGTTCCTAAACAGTTAAAAGTGTTATTATAAGGAAAGGTGATGTAACACAATGGTAAACATGCCTCTGTCCAAATTTTGCTGAGTGTTGTGCAGCCATCAAATTCTACATTTGTGCAGATTTAATGAAAAAAGTACAGAGAAAATATTTTCTTTGTACTTTTTCAGCTAAATAAAGGTTAACAAGATTTTTGTTTATATTGTATTTTGGAAAATATCCCAACTTTTCTGGAAATATGGCTTTACATAACAGGTTTCTACAGATGATCAACATTTGTAAATGTGCCCCATGAGCCCATAAACACTTGACAAATGAGCACACACACAAAACATACGTTCCCATCCTTTTTATTTGTTGTGAATGTTGTACAATTGCATCAAGGTGGAAAATAAGATGGTTGCTTTCAGAGGACAGAGTTTTGTTTGGCAAAAGTTGCTCATATTTGTAAAACAAATAATTTCTGGCTCAAGTGACAAGTCTGATGTAAAGCTGGTTGGCTTACATTTGCATCTCGAGTTATATCCCGATACACAGCTTATAACATCCGAAGTGGCTGGTACTGTTCTGATTTTTCACCCAAAAGACAAAGCAAAGAAAATCATTGGTTTTAATTTTTACATTAATAGCAGATGACCTCTAAAAGAAATTCAAGCGAAAGGTTTACATTCTAATTAAGAGATGACATTTTCATTCATTTAATTTCTGTGCATGCTCAAAGCTTCGAATATTCACTGGGAAATAAATTCAGAATTTTCTCAAGTTTAGTCTCAGCATCTGTTTTTTTTAAACAAAGAGAGATAATTGATTTCCAAGTTACATAAAAAAAATCAAAGCTGCTTTAAAATTTTATGAATTTGCACATTTTATTAAACTAAACATGGATTTTTTTTTTCACAGTTACATTTCACTATTGAATCCTGTTGCAGGTCAGCTTCGGCTTCAATCTGTTTCCAACTGAGTTTGCAATTCACATGTTGGATCAGCTCTGTTTTTTCCAGCAAATTATGACAAAGGTCCAAAAATGACAACAGAACTCAGATATAGCGAGTTAAGAGGTTCACTGCTTAATCACAACAAATATGTTCAATCAGAGCATATTTTCATTAACAGAATAATTAAGCTCCCCCTAAAAAGATACTGTAAATACAAATAAAAAAGAATGAAAAGAAGGGAAAACACACTGAAACAAAAAGGCACCTCTGAATCTTCTCCTTTCTGATATCGTCAGATCCAAACCAGAGCAAAACATTTGTTACAGTATAGAAAGAAAAGGTAGTGAAACAAAAACGGCTATCTCTAGAGCTGCTCTCCTCCACACTGCAAAGTGCCTCCTGCTAATATTCAATGTTCTCACTCACAATGGCACTCAAACCCAGAGCTGTACGTGATGAGAAATGAAACTATATATTTAAAAAACATCATCAAGCAGTGTGAAAACAGTGATCAGCTTAAAAAAATTGAATCACCATTATTATTTTTTATTCATACAGAAAGTGCTATTAGCCACCAGCAAAGAGAACCAGTGATCAAAATGGTCGGAGCTTACTCTGCCGATAGCAGCTCAATGTCAGAGCTACATGTTTTTTTTTAAAAAAAAGGCCCTTCGTTTTGTGTTCAGTCAGCAGCGACTGAAATAAAGTCTTCTCCTTAGAGGTTATTTAGAATGGCACAAGTTGATGCCCACTTTTCAAAGTGGCAGTGCTCTCGTCATCACCAAATATTTTGAGGAAAAGCAAGCAAGACAAGACTTGTTCCATTTTGGTGGGAAGCCGGCCTTTTAAATCGTATGGCAGCCTTTTCAACATTAAGTTCCGATCCCACAAATGCGAAAGTGATTACGAAGCGTCGCAAATTTAATTCTCATTATTTGGTAATGAACTGCAAACGCGCGGTAAGTGCTGCATGACTGAACCCACTGAGTGTTGTAATGATTTGCAAGACTTCATAAACACCTCATATTGTCACAGAAGTGATGAAAATTTTGGAATTTCCAAAACTTTTACGTGGGGCTATGATTTCGTAAACCTTCACAATGTGTTGCAACAGTGTCGTAAACTGTTGTAATTGCTTCATAAATGTAAACTCATAACGGTTTCTTATTGCGCTCTCAATGAATCACTACGTGTTTCATTTTAGTTGATTCGTAGAAATTCACAGAAATTCACAGAAATTTTGATAGTGTATCAAGGCCATTCTAGGGTTTTTTTAATTCATGGGGGGGTCTATAAGAATTTATATATATTTCCTTTAAAAGTTTTAGTTTTTTTTCTTGCAACTGTGTGACCTAATGAGAACTTTTTTCTCATAAATTTATGACTTCATAAACTCAAATATTTAATTAAATGATTTAATTTATATTCTTAATTTCACGACTAAGATTATTTGAGTTTTTCACTTACATTTCTTGAAGAATATTTAAGGGGGAGACATTCTATTTATGTTACCCCTTTCTCCCCCAGCTCTTTTTCAAAACCTAACATAACCTCCACAGGCTCTCTTAGGCAACTGAGCTTTACTGTTGCCATTTGGTCAAAAAGAAAAGTTTGTTTCCCACTGACTGAGAATGCATTTTCTAAGTTGTTCTCGCTGTAAAATATACTTCACCTGGTCCTAACCCCACACACTGACATTCCCACCACACACCTCAAACAAAAAAAAAAGCAGAAGTTCTTCATTATTTTTCTGATTCGCAGCTACTTCATTTCAACATTTACAAATTAACTTTCGGGCAGAGGCTACAGGAGCATCTGTGAAAAGCTAATATGATTACAAAAATGCCATTGGATCATTTTGGCCAAAGCTTTTTAACCACTGGTTCTTCCGACAAAGCAAATCAGCTGCCTCCAACACCATGCGTTGTGGCACTACATGCTACAGATGAAGTTAAAAAAAAAAATTCATGAAAATTTTTTTACAAAAAGATCAGTGATTAAGAACTACTCTTCCACAAGTTTTAATGAACTGACAAAAAGAAAAAAGACAAATAACATCTCAAAGAATTTTTTTAAATAGAGTAACCATTATTGTTAATGTGTTTTTTTTCTATGTCTTCCTATCGATAAAAAGTTAAAGTAGAGGGCAAGAATGGCAGCTTCTCTAGGAAGCCGGTTTCTTCAAATCCCTGATCTGTTTGATTAGGTAGGTCTTCTCATCGTTGAACTGCTCGTCGTCTGTGCGGTCTTTCTGGAAGTTGCTCAAGAACTCGATTAGTTTGGTCTGGTTCTTGAGCAGGATGTCGATGATGGGCTGCGTCTTGTTGGGGTTTGCTACAAACACCTGGAAGAAATAAAAATAAAAAATAAAACAGAGGATGAAAATTAAATTACACTACGTACTACATACGTTAGCAGAATTCCTAATTGAATGCATTTTTACCTTGAAGACGTGGAAGGCCTCAAACTGGATGTTGGGACTCTTGTCTCTGAGCAGATTCATCATCAGTTTGAGGTTCTCCGGCTTGCTGATGTAGCGCGTCATCACTGTGAAGTTATGTCTGTCCAATAATAGCTCTCCCAGAAGCTGGAGGGGAGATCATTTTGGTACAAAGTGACAAATTATTTATTGGAGAAGCCTATTAGAAGTGTTGATTTTTTTTCCAGTACAAGTGTAATCTTAAATCAATGTATGAGTCAGAGCCAAACCTTCAGAGACTGCCGTTTGGTGACGTAGTTCTCAGAGTGAAGCAGCTTCTCATAGTCTGCAAACACCTGCAATGAAATAAAAAAACACAGAAACAGTCTGAGATTGAATTTAAGGCTTTTGGCTTGTAGTATAACACTGTGGTTCCCAAAAAGGGGTATTTGTACTACAAGGGGCACTAATGGAAGTTTCCAAGAGGTATGTGAAAAGATTTAGTGGTATATGAACTGATACTTTTATAGCACCAAAACAGCACCTAGACAGTTTTGGTGCCTCTGTGGTGTAATGGTTAATTGGTAATTTGCCTTGCACACCAGAGATCCCTAGTTCAAGTCCAGGTGAAGGAAAAAGCCCCTGCCACAATGGGAGAGTTGTGTCAGGTAGAACATCCATGCTGCCAAATTACTTTTGTGGATTCATCTACTGTGGCGACCCCTTGAGGAAATACAAGGGAGCAGCTGAGGGTGCTTTCTTTAAAATGGATAAAATATTTCAGTTGCTCCCATTCAGGGTCACCACAGTGGATCACTTGAATCCTCTTCTGTCACTCCAACCCTCCATGAACCGTCTCTGCGGTCTTTCCCTTTTCCTCCTGCCTGGCAGCTCCATCTTTAACATCCGTTGTCCAATATAGCCACTATCCCTCCTCTGCACATTCTCTAAACCTTGCCTCTCTGACTTTATCTCCAAACCACTCAACCTGAGCTGTCCCTCTGAGGTACTCATTTTTAATACTGTCGATCCTAGTCACTCCCAGCAAATCCCAACTACATTTTAAACACATCTGTCACTCCAACTGCACAGCTCACCACTGTCTTGGTATCCTCATACATGTCCTGCACTACCCTTACATACTTCTCAGCCACTCCTAACTTCCCCATACAGTATCACAGTTGGATAAAATGGTCAAAATAAGAACCTAAATACTGGATAAATGGTCCATATAGAAACAGTACATGAAAATGGCAATTAGGTTGGAGAACAAAATAAGTTGCAATAGCTGAAAGGAAGGATTGATTAGTGAAGTGTATATATACTGTATGGAAAAATAGAGTATTTGGTAAATCCTCCAAAATGATCATATGAATGCAAAGTTTACCAAACTGACCTACACAATGATTGTTCTCAAATGAACAATTTAAAGTAAACTCAAATCAAATTAAAGCATTTGAAACATGATGGGTGCTATCAGTGAAAATGGGTACTGGGGTTTGTGAGGCCTGTGTGGGTGCATATGACAAAACAAAGATCACTGGGAATCACTGGCTTAACATGTCCGTTCTCATGTGTTTAGGATATATTTTCAGTTGAATGTGAAGTTAAAATGGCTTTTACTTAATAACCATCCAAAATTACCAGGATTCTCACAAACTGAACAAATGTAAGAAAAAAGAAAGTGGGTGAATTGGGAGACACAAGCCTCTTTCTTTCACTTCTTTCAAAACTTTGAAATGAAATGAACATGTTATGTATATTACAGCTTTCTTCTCATAGACGTGCGACCTTTAGACCAGTTGTTGCATTTGTTTTGTCTTTTTGAATCTTTCACTCTGAAAAGTGGGATTAAATAGAAACAAGTATGAATAGATCTTGGTCAGTTTAAATCTTACAGGGTCACTACCACAATTATTGTGATATGTATATCACAACACAAGAAATTATGTGTATGGTAGTAAATTTACCACCAAAATCTAATCAGCACAATATATTTTTTTATTTGGCTAGGCCTGTTCTCTCACTCTACAAACAGCTGTCAACTCACACACACCAGGTAAAAAGGTGGTCTTGTGTGGGTTTCTTCAGGCAGAAGCCCCCAGGGGCCCTGCTCATGAGTGAGGCCCCTCTGCCAAAAGAGGGTGACACAAAACGGAGCGTTGTATTGTGACATTGAGAAGTGTTATGGAGTTTTCCTGGAACTTGAAGTTTTTTACTCCCTAGCTATCTGCCTTCTTTGCCAGCTCATTGAATAGTCCTTCACAAGGCCTTGCGAGAGCTTGTGTGTGCATGACTGGGGCATTGAGGACTGCAGTGACCGATACCTGACCTAGTTATTTATCCATGTACATTTCCTCATACAGAGTCATTTAGAACAGTGGACAGTGTTTCCAAATAGAGCTCAGTGACTGACCTGTGTGTGGTTTGGGGCATGATAAAACTGTTAAATACTGGTAACACTGGTTCAAAATAGCAAGGCAAAGTGGCATTAATGTGTAGCTTACAGTCATCCCAGACTAATCTTCTCTGGGGGAGAGCTGCAGATATGCAAATGTGTCCATAAGGCAAAGCACTCACAGCATCGTAGTTCTGCTCAAGGTATTCAGCCACAAGCACTTTGTGTCTCGTCAGGAGATCCTGTGAACACAGACAGAAAAATGTACCTTAGGTTATAGATCTAAACTTTACTCAACACTCTATACTTGGTACAGCAGAAAATGTATTCTCTATTCAGTCACAAAGCAGGTAGACCTCATTCTTCTAGGGTGCCTTGTTCATAATGTGAAATGCAAGCATATCAAAGTTGCCTTTTTGCATAAATCCATAGAGATCTAGTTGCTATTGAAGTGAAGGCCAGTATTTCATCACAAGGTTGTCTGAAGTAACAAGTGTGAGAAAATAAAGAATAGATTTTTTGTAGCAATTTATAATAAAAATAGTCTAAACAGATACCAAGATTTTGCCAGTGAAGAATCCTTATTAAAAGCATTTTTATCTATATTTTTTATATATAGTACCTTTTACATTAATTCACAGGAAAAAAATCTGATCAACTGCTGTAGTTTAAGGATTTTCCTTGAGAAAACATATAAGCATATCTGTTTCAAACTGTATAGTTGTCAGTTTTCACTGGAAATACTTCTTCAGGAAAGAGTAGTTCCAAGAAAAAATATTCACAGAAAACAGTTATTTTCCTTCTAATCTTGCTGAATGAAGTAGAAACCCCCAAAGTGCAAGAAATTAGAAACAATGTAATGCAGTTATCGAACAAATACAACAGTAGCTTGCAAAAATCTTCACCACACCTTGGTGTTTTTCCTATTTTTTCTATTACAACCTACCCAAACTGGTGAAGTGGAAAAAAGTACTTTCAAAAATTTAAAAAGCTACAATATGTACTAACCCTAACGTCTAAGAAGACTGCTACAGATTTTCAGTGAGAATAACTGTAGCAATATTTACTGTATTATATGGTATGTGTTAGAACTACTTATGGAAGCAGGTTCTCCACCTTTTGCTCAAAATATTTGTAGATCTAAAAAAGCTACATTGCAAGACCCATAATGCAAAAATTGTAGCTTCAAAACAGAAATCTACAAACCACTGGCTGGTGACATAGTGGCTATGTCCATCATTTATATACAGTCTACGGATTTAACCAATCTTTTTCCAGATTCACAACCACAGCTTCAATTTTGTAAGCTTATGCAGGGAACAAAAATGTTCAAGAAATTCAAATCACAGTTGCATGACATGTTGGCCAATTTAATCCAAATAGTGTTTTCAAAATCCTGAGTCTAACCCCAATCTGAGTCCTGTGGAGCAGGGGTGCTTTTGGTATTTTTTGTATATGACCAAACATTCTAGAAAAGAAAAAAATCCAGCTACCTTGAAGGTGGCAAAGGCATCAGAAGCTATGTCGAAGGTGGACATCTCCACATAGCCGAAGAAACTGTGGAAATGCTCTGAATGAAGAACGATCTTGGCGAGTGGCTCATAGCGGATGCACTCCCTCAGCATGATCCCACAGTTCAGCGCTACCTGGGGCGTCTCATATCTTCAAGTACAGTAAGAGAGAGAATATTGTGTCACCCTCTTGTCATAGAAAGCCATCAGATTGAGTACAGCATGTACAGTATGTGTTTAGCTCACCCTTTCAGCAGTATGAAGAGGACCTCCTGGTGGGAACAGAAATATTCAACAGTGGGGCTCCTTGTCCCAATCTGCCTCCTGAGGATGTTATTGAAGATCTGACACACGTCCTTCTTGCCCTGGAAGCACGCACAGAAACTTGAACTAAATACAAATTGTACTTAACCTTAGCTTATTTAAGATTTAGCCCATCAAACTCAATAAATTTGGTATGTAAGAAAAGCCACTTTTTGACTCTTTAAAGGTGCTTTAATATAGTACAGAACAACTAAGATTGCATTTTGAATTTTAAAATGTCAAGCACAGACTAATTAGAAAAGTCAGACCTCACAGCAGATGAGTTAGAGCATGCAGAACAAAAACAGACCATACCAACTTGCATTGGTGAGAAATCTACTGGAAGTTTTGAGGCTACTAACTTTGTTTTGACTAAATCTTGCAAAAATAGGTAACTTTTGTCCAACTGCCAGCAACAAATAAGTGTTCGACGAAAGTCTAGAAGAGGTGTTGAATTTCTTATGCTGAGAGGCCACATGAGGAAGTTTTATCTTCTCTCACATTTCTATGTCAGCTTTATCATGAAAATGCCGCTGCAACGCATCTGTGATACTTTCTTCTGCTTACCTCAAAGTCTATGACCTGCAGGTTTTCTACCAGTGTGATCAGCAAGCCACTGTTGTACAGCTCCTGGGCCAGCTGGGCCACAGTCTCAGTGTGAGGCTCCTTGTCATTGCTTCCATAGAGAATCTCCTTCATGGACACCAAACACTTTGACACCTCCTCAGATGCCTGGAGAATAGAGAAAATACAGGTGAGCAGAGAAGGAGGCAAACAGGCTGTTAGAGGCCATAATAGAGAGGAATAAAATGTAAAGAAAGGCATTAGTAAAAGAGAGTGTGAGCTTGAACTTGGCTGGTGATTCTGAGTATCTGTGTGAGAGAGAGAGAGAGCAAAGTGGCTTGACAGTGAAGTGTCAGAAGATGACAGGCCCAGGCTGTTCCATGCTCTCACCCATAAGCCCTCGGGGCACTTAGGCATACACACACAATCAAGAGGACACCGGCCTTCCTTACCTTTTCTGTCTTCTTATCCTGTTTGACTAGGATGGCCAGGTTTTCCTTCAGGATTTTGACGATGTCCGCAGGACTCTTGTGTGATTTACCAAACAGTGGCATGATGGACGCGTGCACACACGCCTTTGGGAACTGTGAAGCACAGCGCTCAATGACAATCATGGTACAGTAGGAACAGTGGGAACAAAAACAATAATCAGAAATTGATTTAATGTGAACAGAATGTGCTGTGCTTCCTGGGCTCTACTACTGACAGAAATTCAGAGAAACTTGGCTTTGCCAAAGAAGTGC
>VUQH01046605.1:0-10217 GCA_015106775.1 Etroplus canarensis
TTATAGTGTTATGCAGTTCTGGGTTTGTGTGTGTGGGTGAGTGTGAGGGGGACTTTAGTGTAGTTCAGTCCTGGGTGATTGAGGAGCCTGATGGCTTGAGGGAAGAAACTGTTAGACAGTCTGGTTGTGAGGGCCCGAATGCTCCGGTACCTCTACCTGGATGGCAAGAGGGTGAAGAGTGAGTATGAGGGGTGTGTGGGCTCATCAACAATGCTGTTAGCTTTGTGGATGCAGCGTGTGGTGTAAATGTCCACGACCGAGGGAAGAGAGATTCCAATGATCTTTTCAGCTGTCCTCACAATCCGCTGAAGGGTCTGGCGATCCGAGACGGTGCAGTTTCCACCGTGAAGCAGCTGCTCAGGATGCTCTCGATGGTCCCTCTGTAAAACAAAGTCAGGATGGGGGGGGGGGTGGATGGGCTTTCCTCAGCCTCCTCAGGAAGTAGAGGCATTGCTGGGCTCTGTTTTTACTTTGACATATGACAGAATCTTTTTTTGCAAATTCTTTTGAAAAAGGCCAAATTATATTGACCATGATTTTATTTATTAAATCAATAAAAAGTGTTGAGCATCCTTCTGTACACCACCAGAGTAGATTTAAATCATAGAGTCAAAGTGCAGAATTTCAGCTTTAAATTAAGTGGGTTAACAAAATTATTGCATTATTTTTTTAGGAATTACAGCCATTTTTATGCACTGTTCCTCATTTCCAGAGGCTAAAATGTGATAGAACAATTATCTGCCAGCAGTTTCATGGCCAAGTGAGCCAAACTCACTTGGTCATGAAACAACAATCTGAAATGTTTATAAGAGAAGAAATACGCTGGCCAGCTCAGCAAAATCAAAGGCTTGGAAGACTACAGTATACAAATAAAGTGAACGATCACAGAATTCTTTACTTGGTTATGAAAAACCCATTCACAACATCTAGCCAAGTCAAGAACAGTCTCAAGGAGGTAAGTGTATGACTGACAAAGTCTACAATCAAGAGAATATAATGAATATAAATACAGAGGGTTTACAAGAAGGTGCAAACTGATGTAGCTTATTATCTAATACATATGATCTGCTAAACATCACAGAGGCAATTTATGGCTTGGGCCAGTTGAACCGGTTCACTAGTGTTTGTTGGTGATGTAACAGCTAACGGAAGAAACACGATGAATTCTAAAGTGTATACTTGGTGCTCAATGAATTCAGCCAAATGCTGCAAAACTGATTGGACAGAGCTTCATAGTACAATTGAATGGCCCAGAATATACTGCAAAAGCAACCCAAAAATTTCTCAAGGAAAAAAACGTGATGTTTAATGACTAGGTCAGTCACCTGAACTCAACACAATTGATCATTCTTTTCATATACTGAAGACAAAACTGAAGGCAGAGAGCCCCAGCAACTGAAGGTGGCAATAGTAAAGGCCTGACAGAGCATCTCAAGAGTGAAACAAAGCATGACTTTTATGAATTTAGTGCAGCCATTATAAGAAATAATAATCTTGAAATGTCTGGAGGAATGTCCCTAAATATTTCAATTAAAAAAAAAAAAAATGATAGATTGAAATTTGTGTGAGTGTCTGATGTGACCAGAAAGTAAACTTTACCTTTTGTAATTTATGCTTCATTTCTATATCCCAGGTTTTCATTGTGATACATAATGTGTATGTCTTTTGTTAGTGTCAACTTAAATTCCTAAATGCTTAACTCATAACTCAGCAACTCATTTGTGAATCAATTTAATTTAAACAAATGAGATGTCAAAAGGAGTCCAGATAATCCAGAAGTACTGGTTTGACATTTGTTTAGGAATAGGGCGTGTGAGTGGAATATTATGCCTAGCTGTTCTTTTTCTTGACACTGCTTTACATGATGGTTTTGTCACTATCTATTAGTCACCCCCACCCCCACTTAAAAGTCATTTTGGAAGATTAAACATACACTCATCAGGTCAGATGGCATGGGTTTGTCATAATTTATGAATTATGTTCATATAAATCTTTCAAAAAATGTATAATGGCATAAAAGTTTGAAAAATACGTTTGTTAGCTGACTCAACCAAAGAAACTCGGTAAAATACCCTTTGAAGACCTGGTGATAAGGAAACAGAATTCTCTTGCATAGAGTATCATTTGCATCTCTCTTTTTCAGTGTAAGGGAAAATATTTTCCCTGACAAACCCAGTCATTATTATTTTAGATATAAAAAATAATACACACACACACACACACACACACACACACATATAAGAGAGAGAGAGAAAGAGAGAGCGAGTGAGAGCACACTATTGTCACCCTATTATGGGGGGGTATAAATGAAATGGACTCAACTTAGGGAACATTAACATTAATTCTGAGGGGGACAAAAGAAAAATCTGAATCGCTGGTCTCTACAGCATTAGATAAGGTGGCAATATTGGGCTATGGAGGGAACTTTGGTGGCATTTGCTGGGTCCCCATGTACCCTTACTAGGAAAGGTCACTGGAAATCAATACAGAGCTGTTTGGAGTGATCACCTTCATTCCATGGTGGAGGATTTCTATCCTGATGTCAGTCGTAACTGCTAGGATGACAAAATCCCCATTAATAGGAAATGAGGGGGTGAGTGGACAGATTGATGAGTATGACTATGACATGGATAAAATTCTAAGACCTGCACAGTCATCAGATCGCATCTAATCTGAATGCGAAGGAAGTTCAGCCAGTAAATAAACTAGCTTTTTTAAGCAATGTATTTTAAACTACTGAATCGATACACATCATAAATGAAGGTGCCACTGTGCCACTGGCAGTGTGACGCTGCTCCTATTGCTTCTTCCTTCATTTTTCCAATGTCTTTCTTTGCAGTTTTTCTGAGAGGCTATAAATAGATGCTCTGTGTCACCATCTGGCTACACAAAGGCTGCTCACCTCTGTGTGTGTTAGTCAGTGTGACTGCTGTGAACCATGTCAGCCTGTTGGCTTAGACACCGCATTACTGTGGCCTCTGTAAAGTAGCAATTGTGTTAAGCCAGCTGGCTAGTGGCACTAAGCATAGATTCAGGATAACCTCCTTTACTGCACTACATTGCCTTGTCTTGCATTGCCTCAGTGCCCTGCAGGAATCTTGTACTTTTCATTTGCAATTTTTAACCAGTCAAGTAACAATGCATAGATAAAGTTGTTTTGCTCTATTTATCAAAAAAAGGTTAGAATGAATGTTCTCAAGGAAGGAGTCAGATATGGCTGGACCTGGAGAAACTTATTTTTGCCATTTTTTCATGATTTGTTTATATCTCCATAGAGCTTTAAGTGGTCCCCAGAGCCATGAAAGAAGGAAGGAACAGTAACAGTGTATACACACACACAGAGGATTTTTATTACTTAGCATAAAAGCCATAATAGGTCATACACCTATGCCTTGTGGTTCTCCACATGACATGATAAGCAATATGATTTCACAAGCTTCTTTTCATAGCAAGAGAGTAAAGTTTCTAATTGTATTATTCTCCTTGATACTTGACAAATGAATGCTTAATAAATCCAGTATTTCTGTATATAAACTATAACAGTAAGATCACATCACTTTTGCATTTGAAAAACATTGTTGAATCACAGAAAGGCTTCATTGGGATTAGGCTTTACTATGCTATGAAATGGTTACTGAGGCAAAGAATGTGATGAACAGAGGATTAATCCATAATGCACGCCCACACACACACGCACGCTCACGCACACACACACACACACACACACACACACACATAGACAAAGTAGCCATAACAGGTGTGCTGGATGGAAGGATGAACTGAGCAGGGTAGGGAAAAGAGAGTGAAGATGGTGGAATTGTGCTTTGGGATTAAAGTAGGTGCAGTGTGGACCTGTGGCTCTCCACTGATCCATCTATTCAACTATCCATCCATTAATTCAGCAGCTTATCCAACTATTCTGCCGTATTTCTTACATTTTATTTAAATGCAGAATTTATCAGGTGTGCATAGCAATTTCCATGACACTAGAGTCAACGAAACTTGCAGAGAATTCTTTATGAGTCATTTTTCAAGCTTAATTCATATTCCTTTTTATTTTTATTGCAGTGGTATAGAAATGATATGCATCGTAAGTATGCATTTAAAGTGGTGAATACAAGATGACAAGCTCAAAGGAGGGCAATGGATTTCTCACGCTGGTCCTCCTTCACACTAGAGAGAAACTGAAAGTATATGGGCAGGATATAAAGGCAGACAAAGCAAGGCAACTTAAGAGAAAAAAACTGAGGCAAGAAAAGCAGATTGCAAGGCAGGAGAGGTCAAAAGAAGACAGGGTTGCTAGTTGGCAATTGGTATTCCATGACAATCTCCTGTTTTGTCATATTGTCAAAGATAAACTGAAACAGTGTGTAGTACAAGTGCTTATGTGCCCACTTCCAAAATCAGGAAAGCAGGAATATGCAGTACAAATATACTGGCCAGACTTCGCTTCTATTAAATGTCATCTCGTTAGCTGATGTCTATTTGTTGTGTCAGTAAACCATGTGGAGACTAAATGTCAAAGAAAGCAATAAAAAGCTGAATGACACTGTAAAAATATACTTTTTATAACAAAGACTGCCTTGTTTCACTGGCATAACAGCAACAAATAAATGATCAAACAAACTAAAATACTGGTATTAGCATCAGTAATTTCAAACACTAGTGTTCTTTATCTGCTCTACCTTACAAGAAAGTTGAAAAGTTTTCAGTTCAGCTGACCAAAAACTTCATGTAAAGTAGACATTTTTACAATGTAAAACAGAAAAAATACACAAACTTACTTGCTGTGGAATGTGGCAGCCTGTGTTTGTGGCTTTTCTATCTCAGGTTCTCTGCATGCATTTTGTCTCTATTTTCTTCCCGTCATCCTTTCATTTGCTTTGTGTTGCTTTTTGTGCCCTCATATGTGTGTATTCGAGGAAAGAGCTGGCTAGGTTGAGTCTAGAAAAAAAAGATCTAATTTTGCTAGTTCTGCTCTATTTTTCCATATCTCTGTGGTGCCTTATGCTGTCTTGGGAGCACTAAAGGAAAGAAGGAACAGTAACAGGCTGAAATTTCACCATGCACAGATGGGGTATTTTTACCACTTTAGGTCAAAAACACGAATAGGTCATTGACTTATCCCTTGTGGTTCTCAATGTGACAAGAGAAGCAATATGCTATTAGAATCCAAACCAATATAATACAGCATTACAAGGCAGCATTAATATCATCTAACTGCTTTTTAATAAGGCTGTATATAAGATTTTAGATAAATGGAGGAAAAGTAAAAATCAAAATAGCACACACCCTACAACTTAATCTCATCTTTAATTCTACTGGCTCTGATAACCCAGCCACAGGGGCCCACAAGCCAGTGTACTCCTAGTGCCGGTCCCAAGCCCAGGTAAATGGTGAGGGTTGCCTCAGGAAGGGCATCCAACGTAAAAACTTTGCCAAATCAAATATGCAGATTCATAACATGATTTCCATACAGGCTCGGTCGTGGTCCGGGTTAACAATGACTGCCTCCGGTGCCGTTAGCCAACAGGGTGCCGGTGGACTCCAGATGCTAGTGTTGGCCGAAGACCAAGGAGGGGGAGAGGGGAAAGCGTGTTAGGAGGCAGAGAGAGAGAAGGAAAGGTAGGAGGGTGGAGGTGAGAGTAGGGACTTTCAATGTAGGTACTATGACTGGTAAAGGTAGAGAGCTGGCTGATATGATGGAGAGAAGGAAAGTAGATATATTGTGTGTGCAAGAGACCAGGTGGAGGGAAAGCAAGGCCAGGAACATTGGAGGTGGAGTCAAACTGTTCTACTATGGTGTAGATAGGAAGGGTCACAATGATCTCTGATGATAAAACACAAATCAGTTCATCCTTGAGGATAGGTGAACATTTGTGCCAGATATCATGAAATTCACTCCAGGAGTGGCAGCCCAAAGAGTGTTATGGGCATGAAGTCAGTGACATTGAACTTTAACATGTGACCATTAAAATATAATCAGTTGATCCCTGAGTCTAAGGGAACATTTGTGCCAAATTTGAAGAAATGCCTCCAACTATGGCTGTTGCTGACATGGAGCAATATAAAAGTCAGACCTAGCACAAAAGAAAAGGGCTGGACAATGAGACAAGTTCAGTCAAATTATCCAAAGTTAATGCATGTTACAGTTGATGCATATAAATTAGTGGTAGTATTGATTCTTTAATATGGAAGACAGCCAGCTTTTGTAGGTTGAAGCAGAACCAGAAAATTGATGTACATAAGTCAGGTTTAAGAGCAACACAACTTCAGAGTAGTTTGGTCATATAACGGAGTTTGATCAGTGTCTGGTTTTACCCACTGATATCAACACTCCGAAAAGGAAAATGATCCGACTTAAGATGAACCAGAGTTAAACTTAATATAAGTAGTGACTACCACCTTGGGTTTTCTCAGCAGTGGGATGAATACACAATGTGAGCGTGTACATCACCACACCTTCAAAGGCAAGGACACATCTCTCTCCTTCATGTCTATGAGATTAAGTTTAGTGAAGAACATGTTGTGAAAAACACATGCCCCCCTTCCCGTCCCTTTGTGTCCTTCATAGCTGCAGCCTTGCTCCTACACTCGTGTAATTGCAATAGACAATCAGATGCCATCTTTATAGGCGCATGGTACAACTGTCACAGCGTGTAAGAGCACGATAAAGCGTGGTCGATAAGTCCTGTCAAAAGAGCTTACGACATGTTAACGCTCCCCTCACCACCACACAGTGTTGATTGTTCCACTGAATCAGTCAGCGAGAGACGGCAAGCCCTGTTCTTAGCAGATGTCGTGGCTGATCCCGTTGCCTCACTCTGATTTTGTTAATAAGAATTAATGAAGGGTGGTGGCGATTGTGTGGCTATTTGTTGCGTAGGTGGAGTGGGGGGGTCGTCCATCTAATATGGTTAGTAAAGTCAAGTTGACAAAGGTGCTGGGAGATGATGCAGGATGTGACACAGGTAAAACCTAAACGCTTGACTCTCTCCTCTCACCGTGAAGTGAAAATAGTGATAATCCTGCAGCTTTTGGCCTGCTGACAGCCACAGACAGCACTGTTCTGAGCGAGCGTTAATCATACCAGTAATTCTGCAAGTCCATCTCACCACCACAATGGTAAAATTTACTGGAGCCCCAAATCAGCTCGGAAGCTCTTTAATAAAGTCATTTCTTGTCATTTGCATCATTTCAGATGATGATGGCCCGCAACAAGGGCCTCAAGGCTGAACTTAAATTTTGATGGTGCACTTTTACGGTGCCATTCAAGATACCTGCACAAAACCATCTTGCAAGCAGACTGTGTCGCAGTATACAAGATTGTTTTAAGAAAATCTAAGTTGCAATCCATGTCATGAGTGTATGATGCCAATTTCAAGGCATGTCAGATGCAATGAAAGCATCCCAGCACGACAATGAAACCACAGAAAAAAACTACATTTGCACGCAGAAAAAACAAAAGTTCAAATCCAAATTCCAATTTTTGTGGTTTGCTTTTTAGGACCACCAACATTGTGGGTGCACCTTCAATCATTTTTAGCCTCCAAACAAAGTGGTTTAGGTCATTCGGATAAATCAGACTTATTTTAAAGCCATTTTTTGTTCTTTCCTCCAGTTTAATTTTTTAAATGCTAAGATATTTAGTGAGGTAGGCCAGACATCTGCCATTTACTAAATATCTAGTATTAATTCTGTATTACATGGATTATCCTTAATGTTGGGGCTGTACTCTTACTTTGTACTTGTACTTCATGTGTAGATATGTTACATGGACCTGTGTAGTCAGGGCACCTCTGTGTATTATTATTTCATTGTCTGGGGCAGCACAGAATCAGTGTTTAGGGTTGAGTGTGTCCTCCTGAAGTCTGAATTGCAAAATTCAGTGGGAACATAAAATATTAACTTTTAAAAAAATATTTCAGTTGAACCTGCAACCGTTTGCTTGTTTTATTCTTTAATGTTTTCAAAGTTTTTTAACCTCTGTCCTTTGAGACTCGATTTTTGAAAGAACGAGGGAGGTGACAGGCCCATTCCACGCCTCAGGTTGACAGTGAGAAATGAAGTCATCTATATACTCTGATGAACACCCCACCTTATCAACCTTTGACTCCTCCCTCGCCAGGTAGCTAGTTATATTGTACTTTTATTAAGCTGCTGTGGAGGCGGGGGCACAGTTGGTAAAGTGAAGGGCTGTTGAGCGTGTCGAAGCGGGGCCACCCCTATGGTGCCTTGCTTCAATCGCTTTCAGAAGTCAGTGCGAAGGTCGTCCCTAATTGGTGCCTCTGTCCTGTGTACCTGCTGTGGCCTCCTCATTTGAGTCTACACTCAGGCTTGATTGGGGAGGAACCTAGCTGTGATACTCTACTACAAAAGTATTTTCAGAGTCCGCCAACAGCAAAGAGCCACAAAATAGCACTTTTAAAATGACTGAATTATCATCACTGTAAATTAAAGTTTTCATTTTGAAGCACTTTAAAGAATATCTCTGAATTAATTGAAAAATGTAAAGAAGAAAATCCTCACATTGACTCTGAAGTTATAAAAGTCATAACAACTTGTATACACTAACAGCAAATGAGTGCCAGTGTAACATTGATCAGGCTCTTGTAATTTAAGCATACTTAAGTAATAAGTCCAAACTAAAATATGAAAGCTTTTTGCTTCTCCCAGGTTGGGTCTAATTAATTTGCTGCTACTGCCTTGCTGTTTCAGCCCCTCCACAGCGCTGCCATCTATGTGGTTGCTTACCCATCACTCCCCAGTTTCTGTGTTCTATCTGCAAGGAGGGATATGCTTTGAGCCTAGAAGGCAACCTTTAACTCTACCCTGCTGCAGTAATAAATCAGTCATTTTAAACGTGAGTTGTCTCGCTGAAAGAGACAGATCTCTTTTATAGTAATAAGATTTCATTGTTGCAAGGTTCGCAACTATGGAAACATTACAAACATAATTTTAGATCTGCCCAGCTGCAACATCAGAGGGAAAAACTTTTTTTATACCTCAGAATTTAGAAGAACTGTCAGATGCTGCGTGTTCGGAGCTGCATTCCGATCTAATGTTAACATAAGCAAGAGGACAAGGGCTTCTTTAATGGCAGAGCACACCATAAAATGCTCCAAGTAGTCACAAGGCTCACTCAAATGACTGCAAGCTGTTTTTATCCTTCACATCTACTTTTATAACACATGCCACAAACACACAGCATGCAGTCTTACAGAACTACATCAAACAATAATTCATCTTCTGGCTGGTTTGTGCAAAAATTCTTGGAGAATGCGTAGACACTCAGTAAGTAAGAAGTCAGAGGTCAAGAGCTGCAGAACCCTTTCATTTATTGGCACAGGATGAAGACCAGATAACAAACCACTGAGTTTTAAGCATCAGGTGTATGATATGTTAGCACGAAGGAGTTAAAAACACAGCTCAAATATCAACATTTATATAAAGAACTTCAAAGGACATTAGAAGTATTAAATAAAGTTGTCAGTCCTTGTAAGTGCCGTAAGGTCTGTAAACATGTCATAATAGGAAGCCTATTAAAACTATGAAATGAAAAAACTTTGATAAATAAGATTTTATGAGTTACTCCTCTAACCCTACTTCGTTCTCCTTTAGTGATTCTCTGTTTCTCGCCACCTTCATGTAGGTAATACACAGTTTCGACCAACGCTGCCATAATTTGGCCTGTTAATGGTGCTAACAGCAAACAGTCAGCAGCAGTAGGGCTTTCGGAGGCACCGATTATTGTTCACATGTCACAAAAAGATCCCTCTGCCTCTGGGTGCTCTTTTTCTCTGTGTGGCCTCTCTCCCTTCCTCCCTCCCTCGCTCATTCTCTGCCTCCCTTCGTCCTTCTCTCTTCAGTAGCCCCATGGGAGCGTGAGGGTTGAAATGACACACAGTGGCTGACTGTCGCCCAAGGGCCCGGGTTCTGGCCTTGGCTGGCTGGATCTGTGTGGCAGCTGGTGAGCCCGCTGCCCTCTCTCTGGCCTGCAGCATCAACAGTGGTGGTAGTGGGACTGATTGGAGCCTGACTCTGATCTCTGACTCTGGGGCTGACGCTCAACTGCTCACTGCTGCCCACACAACTGGTGGTGAGGAAGTGGAACACAGAGCGGGGATGTAATCAGGAAAGAACAAAAAAAAAAAAAAAACCCAAAAAAAAAAAAAAAAAACAAAAAAAAAAAAAAAAAAAAAAAAAAAACAAAAAAA
>VUQH01046605.1:10237-41452 GCA_015106775.1 Etroplus canarensis
AAAGGGAATATAAAAAAAAAAAAAAAAAAAAAAAAAAAAAACCCCACACAGAAACTAAACTATCCATTCAAGGCATGTGAAAAGATAAAATCCTAACAAAATAGGAACACAACTCAAAAGAGCTGAAGGACGAATCAGAAACAATGGGAGAGAGAGAAATGGCAATACTGGCATTTTAAGGGGTTATGATATGGAACCTGCAACATCATTAAATGGAACCAAATTCAAGGAAATGCACTGAGGTTGCATGCAGGAAGCTGCATTTCCCAAGGACATAATGTGCTTGCAGTTAAGTAACATCTTAAGTCTTCTTTGAAACTGTAATACTTATCACATGTTCAAGGCTCAGATTAAACAAATAATCATTCATAAATAGAAACACCTTTGTGCCAAGCAAGCGGCATTTCACCGCAACCCACAGACTTCGCTTAGAAAACAGCCCTACAAGACTTCCCAAAGACAAAAACAAGACAATGTAACAGCCCCACATTATCACCCCCGTCATCACTGAATACGCTTTAAGATAACAGAGTTCTTATAGTGTTAGCATGCCTGAATGATTTAAGGCTTACAGTGACAGATGCCTGTCTTTTTCTCTCCTAACCCTTCATTAAAACAAAAAGCCTACTCAATCAGGCAATAGATTTATTAAAATCACTGACATTGTCTGAAACAATATGAGCTGAAAATGTTTATTAGCATTTATTCCCTTAATAGTACCTAATAGACTAAAACATTTTTATTCATCACTTATCCCCCTAGTTATTCTAAGAGGAAATGGATAGGAGTTGAGATATGAGACCAGAACTAAACATTGTGGTATAAGGATTCAAAAAACAGAAGATTGAGGTGACTGTACAGAAGTTGTGATGGTGATGTGACACAGTCTTGGTAGAAAATGATTTGTTTAGGTCTACCCAAAGGACAGAAGGATAGTGATGAGTGGGACGCGGCAGGTTGAGGGTGGTGGTCAGGTCTCAGTGGTGTCTGCTGGTGTAAATTCTGTTCCTGAGCACAACTACTGGAGGGAGGTGACGTCGGACACCAGGGTAATGCTGGATGTGGTCAAACCACCGAGTAACATTCATGTACTGCTCCTTGTCCTGGATGGCCAAGTCAACCTGGAAAAGAGAAGATTATTCAAATTGAAGCATTTAACAGCACTGTGAAAGCTAGTGAACTTGATGCTGATAAATCCCTTTTATGGTCAGCTGTAAAAGGAATGGCTTTTCGTGTTTCACATAATTAAAGGCAGAATATGTAGGAGCTTCCTAAAATGTAATGTATATAATCAAACAAAAGCAATCTATCACAGTTATTACATATGACCCATTAGATGTGTATGTAAAGCATTGTATTAATCATCTGCACTCCATTTGTGTCATGGATGTGTAAAGTGCTGCAGGTCTTTACGTCTGTCTGACTCAAAGAAGAGACACCAAAGTGGACAGAAAGTTGCATTTATACAAAATCAGGCTATGGGGACCTTGTGCATTTATTTTTGCTGTAGAATGTAACTGTTGTGACATAATCGAAAAGTTACAATTTTATATATTTGCTTTAGAGCTTTCCCACTATGCCACTTCCTCTCATCATCCACTTCCTAGCTCTCTCTGGTGCTCCCTTTCTCACTGAACTGAAGAGGAGGAGCCAAAGTTAATGCTGTTCACAAATGGTAACTGATGATTAACATGATATACCTTTTAAACAAAGACCTGCACAATTTACTTTTACAAGAATTATCTGAAAAGATGATCAGCTTCAAACACAAATCTGAGAGGTTACAGGAATTCTTCAATTAACTAGAAGTGACACCTTTTTTCTGAAAAAGACACTTCATCTCTTTCAGTCCAAGCCAAATGACTTTGTGGGATAAACCTGGATCTGATCTGGGTGAACTTGGGAAAGAAGCTGATGTGCCAAAGAGGTCTGATTTTCCCTGATGATTACTGCATTTTACTGCCTTAAAAGCTGGAAAAATCCAGATTTACTTCTGGACCAGCTCTAGATTCATCACACTTTGATGTCTTTATGAGGACTTTGTTCTCTACTCGGTAGGTATACTAGATTGGCAATGACACAGTATGTCATGTGGATCATGAGCAATCAGGTCCTTCGACCAGATTAGCTAGAAAGTGAACAATGAAGTGATATTGTCTTATACATGTAACATTTTGGCAAAACATTAATATCTCCTCAATTTCATCTGGGTGATATAATAAAACTTTCTCTTATTTTGAGTGAGATATTGGATATTTTGTCTTAAGCAAGCCTCTAGAAACCCCTTAAAAAGATTCAGGGTTTTAGTGAAACTCCAAAGTTTATAATTACAATGAAAACACCAACCTGTAATAGGGTGTTAAAACATAAATGAGGCTTCTTTTCATGGGATCACAAGCTAGAAGGTTTAATCCACTGATTAATGCAAAAACATCAAACTTTAACAACAGTTTCTACAAGGTTAAAGAAACTGGTGTTCTTTGACTTCTGCAGTGCATGATAGAAGTAGCATAAAAGGCATGAACTCTACAGAAAATGCTATAAAATTGATTAACAAACTTTCATTTGCTGAGTTTGTGTCAAATGTATTTTTGTTACTGCAGATTGCAGTTGGCAAAGCATAATTTACTGAGATGTTCTTGGAAAATAAATCCTATTAGGCGTGTGGATTTTCAATACCTAATTAAGTGGAATATGGAAATACCAAAAACATACAACAATCCAGCCTATAACCATTCTAGCATCAATCAAGTTTAATGTCATGTAAAGTTGTTTTCCATGAATTGAACATCAGCACAGGCTGTGGTTAAGGGTTGCACTAGCTGACCTCCTGTCCCTGAGGTTAAAAACCACACTGATTGCAAACCAAAGTGACGCTCCTCTGCCTGGTGGCAGGGGGGCAACCTTCCGTCTCCGCCACAATCACTGACATCTCTGAACATGTGATCTCCCCCTCCCTCCATCTAATTCTGCCTTTCCTATTTCTGAGCTCACTTGTTTTTATCCTGTAAGGCGTAACAAACTTACTTGTCCCTGGTGTGAGGGTAAAGACATCACTTTGTGCCACATCATCTTATTTGTTTGAAGAGAAGTGAAACTGTGTTTATAATCCGTGTGGTTATTGCCAGTTTGTCCCCAGTGCCCTTCGGCCATGTGACTGGTCTAATTGTGTGTTATGTGCTATGACAAATTGCTTATTAAAGTTGAGGTTTGACTGAAGTGAGTGTTGATGTGGAGGGATAAGGATATAAGAAAGGGGTGAATGGATGAGCCCTTGGTTAATATTATAAGAATGTAATTAGACACATTAACTGAATGAAATTTACCCATGAGTATGTATAAGAAACAACTCTGAAAACCTAATGAAACCTACAACTTTTTACAAGGTTTAGTTGTTATAAAACATTTATATGTGTTCTAGTAGCAGATCTTGAAGAGTGAAAGGCAATGTGAACATCTGAGAACATATTACATTGACAAACTGAGTACAAACACTGAATCTCATGAACAAAATTTAACATCTAAGGCTGCAATGAGCTTGAAAAGAGGGAACTTACTATAAGCGGATGGATTCCATAGTACATAAAAACATCAGCTAAGGTGAACTGGTTCCCTGCCAGGTAGACCTTATCTTGCAAGTAGAAGTTGAGGTCCTGAAAATGTAAAAGGATAACACACTATGCAAATTAGGTCATTGCTTATGATAATTTATGCATTATGGTAAGTATTTCGATTTAAACACAATTGTCATAACGTGACAGATGAGCACATTATATGAATCCCTAATGAGGCGTCCATAAGAGAAGAAGAAAGGCTGGACTACGGAATTTTAATGTCTTGATGGACGTTGCAGACCTAAAGGGGGCACAACAGCAGGTTCATTAACCTATATATCTGTGGGTGCGTGAGGTATATGAGTTTGGTTCATGGCTTGCGTGTGTGTCTGCGTGCTGTGCTATGTGGATAGGAATAATATGTAACCTGAGGGGGTATGCCTTCTCTCCCCATGACTGGCGACTTAGCACAGATGCTGTACAAAACAGGCTATTTGTTTACTCCGCTACTAAATGACAACTCTCGCTTGCAAATCTAATGAAAACCTTCTTAAACTTGGGCAGCATGTTGTGTACTCTTAAGCCTGTATCTACCCATGCAAAGTCGTGCATGGAAGTGCTGGTCCCAGGGGAAGGGACCATCTTTAGCACTTGTACATTGGAGTTTTCCCTTCCCTTCGCACAAACACACATAGAGCATCTTGGGGGCAAATGGAGTTATTGTGCGGGAAGTGTGGGTGATGCCAAACAAGGCATGAAGACTGCAGACTTCCTCCCCTTCCACAATCAGATCCTTGCTTTTCTTTAGCCTAAAGCCATTGAGCTGAAGCCTACTCGAGCATCAGAGGAGAGGCAGCTCTCCTGTTACCCTGCACCCAGCACATGGAGCTCAAACCTGGGTTCTGTTCTACCTGCCCCTGCCTTAACTGTTCATTAATGCTGTTGAAGCATCTGACATAACAAACAATTCTCTCAAACTCAGTAGTAGCACTTACACCACTGAGGAAAAAAATGAGAGTCTGAGCCAAATATTTTCAGAAATTTAAAAATATGAAAACTGCACAAGAAGTTTTTTCCCCTTCGGGTCAGATGTCTACGTGCTGGAAAAGCACAGCTGTTTGTTTCTGCATGAGACAGAAGTCAAACAAATGAATAACTAAGAAAACAATTTGTAGGTGTTTCTGTTAAACTATTAATGAATCAAAAGCTTTCCTTCAGTGCTCACGCACTTTTCCACACATGCCATGATACTATAAGTTATTTCCATGTTAGTCCAGAGACAATTTCCTATAGCTGCTGCCATTCTTGGATTCAGATACAGCGACCTCCTGAGCTTATACAACTTTCTTCAGGCAACCATAACTGTCAATACCTAGCCCAGTACTCCATCCAGCCATTGTCTAACTGCCTACTGAGCTATGGATACGGAGGAGGCTGAAGTCTATCCTGGCTGATGCTGGGTGAAAGGCTTAGAACTTTAAGTTGCAATACCTAAATCCATTACATACAAAGCATTTAGGAAAAATATCATTTGAAATATATCTGATGACCTCCAGACCTGTGTCAAAAACAAAAAGATGTTGCTGTCTCTTCACTAAGACAAAGTAGTTAGCAGATGTATTAATTTGTATATTAGACCATTTGCATCGTAAAGCAAATGATAAAAGTCAAATTCAGTGGGAGCAGGAAGTTTTCCATACTAGCCTGATTTGTTTAAGGTGGAGTGGCAGACTTGCCCAAACACTCAGCTATCTTTGGGTTCAAGCCCAAATTGGACTGCTTGTTTATTATCATATTACGTGAGTGACAAGATGTTTACTTCAAGAAACAAGTCTCAGCATGTGACGCCACAAATGTCTTATTTGCATCCTGGGGTGAAAAAGTTTAAAAACTCCTGCAGATGACACTTTTATCTCTGGATAATTTAATGGGAGATGACTGGTGTGCTTGAAATAAAAGTGTTAAGGATGCAGCTAAAGCAGCAGGACAGGACAGGGGGCCACCGGGCACCAGAACTGGGCTGCTCAGGGCAACTTCCTTCTGTAAGTGGCACCATTAAAATATTTAAGAGGGCTGTCCAGATAACATGCTGCCGCACAGCAGGACTTCTCAGCCACACCACAACAGTGTGTCATGCTGAGAAGTGCTCGCGCACACACACACACACACACACACACACACAAATGCACAGACACTTCATGCTGACAGGACGGTGCCAAGAGGCGCCCAGCGTCCAGCAGACCAGTGGCTGACGATCCGTTTCATGCTGACTGGCGTCAGGCACATTAAAGTATTTTGCTCTGTCGCGTGGGGCCATGTCACTGAAGGGCCATACATCAGTCTGTATTCCTGTCGCTTGTGCCTTAATAACGCAAACAGAAACACACATTGACCTAACTGGTGGCGGCAAGTTAAAGAAACTGAAAACCTCCGGCACTTCTCAAACACAGAATGATTTTAGCACTGACAAACACAAAGCAAAAAAAAATAAAAAAAAAAAAATCTGAGAATACTTAGGAGCAATGGGATTCAAATCTGGGAGAATTTTAACTCTAGGAATGCAATGAAGCAGTAGTTTCATTGAAAATGAAATTATTTCAAAGATTTCCTTGAAAATCAGCTCACGTACCTTCAGGATGGTCTTGATGTCTTCCTTTGTGTAGCTGTCGAGCTTAGTCACTCTGTACTCAAGCCACTGTTGCACCACTGCTCTGCTCTCTGCACTGTCACCCAGCAGCTCTGGGCGTTTGGCCTCTTTCACCAGGTGACAGGCAATGGTCACCAACCCCACCAGTGGAGGACCATTATTATTCTGTAGCACAGGTACCTGCAGGATGAGGTGTGAGAGTGAAAGGTAGTGAAATTTAAAAACTTTTCCTTTTTTTAATCCACGTTTTGACACAATTACACTATCATTTAAATGACTAAGACATAACAGATGGATTTACAATTCCTATAAAAAATATTCACCATTATTTCACCCTTTAATTGCTTTAATAAATGAAATCACAGTCAATATAATTTGACTTTTTTGACAATAATTTGCAAAAACAAAAAAAGCTTTTATGTCACAGTGAAAACAGTTTTACAAACTCATGTCATTTAATTAAAAATACATAAGGTAAAATAAATGTTTGCATAAATATTAACCCCTTTTAGGTCAGTATTTAGTAGATACACCTTTGGTTGCTATCACAGCACTGAGTCTGTGTGGATATGTCTCAATTGGGCTGGCACATGTGGACACTGCAATTTTTCTCCATTCTTCGTTGAAAAACAGCTCAAGCTCTGTCAGATTGCTCATGGATCAGTGTGAACGGCTCTTTTCAAGTCCAGCCACAAGTTCTCAATTGGATTGAGATCTGGGCTTTGACTCAGCCAATCCAGACCATTCACCTTGTTGTCTTTGAACCATTTCTGCGTAGCTTTTGCTGTATGCTTGGGGTCGTTGTCTTGCTGGAAAATATATCTTCTCACAAATAGTTTTCTTGCAGACTGAGTCAGATTATCCTCCAGGATTTGCCAATATTCTTCTGCATTCATGTTCCTCTCTACCTTTCCAAGCCTTCCAGGGCTGCTGCTCAGAAGTATCCCCAGAACATGACGCTGCTACCACCATGCTTCACGTTTGAGACGGAGGTGTGTTTGTGGTGATATGCAGCGTCTGGTTTTGTGCCAAACGTAGCGTCTAGACCAAATGCCAAAAAGCTCAATTTCTGTCTCATCAGACCAAAGAACCTTCTTCCAATTGACCTTGGAGTCTCCCACATGCCTTTGGGCAAATTCCAGGATGGTTTTCGTATGAACTTTTTTCAACAGTGGCTTTTTACTTTGCCACTTTACCATACAGCTTTTGACTGGTGAAGCACTCGGGCAACAGCTGCTACATGTACAGTCTCCCATCTGAACTACTGAAGCTTTTAATTCCTTCAGAGATTTTATAAAACTGTTTTCCCTTTGACATGAAAGAAGCTTTTTTTGTGCTAATTTTTGTTAAAAAATTAAAATTATATTAACCAGTACTTCATTTATTAAAGAAATAAAAGGATGGGACATTCAAGTGGGGTAAATACTTTTTATAGGCATAGTATTTCATGAACCTGAGTGGATTTCATACATATAGAGTGATTTTCAATGTGTAACCTGAAAAAACTGATTGCTAAAATGAGGATGGACATACAGGTCAACAACCAGATAACGCTCAAGATGGCTGGAAAAGAAGTGTTATTTTCACCCCTTTTTCTTGTGAAACTTTTAGTGCAGCATCCTTTAAAAATGAGGCCATCCATTTTGAGACAAATAATATAGACAAAAGTATTGGCCCACTTACACCCACAGGAGCTTTTATGACATCCCATTTAAAATCCATAGACATTAATATGGAGTTGGTCCTGCCTTTGCAGCCAAAATTGCTTGCCCTCTTCTTGGAAGGTTTTCTGCAAGATTTTAGAGTGTGTTTGTGGGAATTATTTCCCATTTGTCCCGAAGAGCATTTGACATTGCTGTTGAGATGAGAAGGCCTGGCTCGCAGTCTCCATTCTAGTGCTTCTCAAAGGCATTGAGAGGTTGAGGTCAGAGCTCTGTGTGGGCCAGTGAAGTTCTTCCACACCAAACTCAACCAACCTGTTTGCCAGATAGAGAAGCATGATTCATCATTCATCCTATTACAGTACCATGCTCCAATTCAGTGAGCTCTTTAGAATAACCCATTCTACCACAAATGTTTGTAAAGGCAGACTAGGCTAGGTACTTGATTTTAGACCCTTGTGGTTATGGGACTGACTGAAACACATGAATTCAATGATTAAAAGGTGAGGCCCAATACTTTCATTCTTCAGTGTGTGTCCTCAGTGTCCCCATAGTTTATTACACATTTGCCTTACAAGCGAAAGGTCCCTGGTTCAATTCCAGGTCGGGACACAAACCCCTCTAACATACAAGTGAGCAGCCAAAAGTACATTTTTTTTGAGTGTGTGTTGTCAATCGGTTGCAGTTCAACACAAAGAAGGCCATTAATCACATTTTAAAGGACTGATTCAACTTCAAGTTCAAAAAAGGTAAAACTGTCATTTGACACTTTGCTCAAAAATGTGGTCAAGAATTCAGCCTACATGTGCAGGTTGGTCACAGTATTCTTTCCTGCCATAAGATTAGGTTGGGATTTTTCTTAGTGGAACAGAAAATCTGAGCCTACAGAGCAACTTCAGATCCTGATGGAGCACAAGACTCACAGAATGACAACAACAAACTCACTGTAGTCATCCATTATCGAAAGGACTGAAAACAGGACTGCCTCCCAGCAATGCACTGTTTTACTGTGAGTGCAATGCACGTGCGTAAAAGCTGTGCAGCTCTCCTTTTGCTTGAAAAGCTGCAGTCTCAGTTGTCTTGTTTGTGAAGCAATATATTCTGCTGTTATATTACAACAGTGGCTGGTTATGTAATTAATACAGCTTAAAATTACTTCATAAGGTAAGCAGACACCCACTGTGATAGTTTTATTCATTTTAACAGGTAATTCTAGAAAGGCTACACTCAGGAGGGCAGTTAAATACTCATAACTGATACAGGTATTTGCACAGAGAGGAAACTGGTAGTGGGGAGGAAAAGAATCGATACAGCATAGTACTGCGATATTTCATGTGGCATTATTTTATCAAAACAGGTATACCAAACACCGATATCCTATTATAAAAACTAAAAATATAAACTGAATGTTTTAGTAATAAAATTATAAAATCAATTGTTTTTTCAGTCCACCTTCATAGTCTACATATATTTTCAAATCCTTCAGTTGCTTATGGGGCTGCATAACTTATGTTGTACAAGCTGCACTGTTCAAAATACATGTAATGTAAAGTTTACCACACAACTGCAGTCAGTTAAGTTGGACAAGACTGTACTACAAACATGCTGTCGTCGTTTACCACAGATTTTAGAGTGTTAGTCTGTCTGCTTGACAATCCAGTTTTAGAGGAATAAAAGTGACTGAAGTGAGGGGAACAGACTGCGAATGTTATCTTATTAGCATGCCTAAACTTAAAGTGCAGATTTTTTTCATAGTTTTTTGCAGGGATCCACAGGCAAACCCTGCAGAATTCTGCTGAGCATTTTCTTTGCTTGTTACATTACTCTTCAAACTCTAGAGAAAAATCTGCTGAGAATCTGTGGGCCTGCAGATAAAACAGATGTCAACAAAGTTTAACTGCCACATAATTTGCAGTTGAAAAAAGGTGGTATATCACAAAGTATTTCATTGCAATACTCAAATGTTTAAAACTGCAATAATATCAAATTGTGAGTTAAATATTGTTTTGACTGTATTGTGGGATCTACGGTGAGTCCCACCTCTGGAAATTGGCATCTAGATTTCTCAAGAAGAATGACTTATTATTGTCCTGTACATATGGGCTTAATGTGGTCCAGAACATACACTACAATGACATAAACTCATTTCTATTTTGCAGACAGAGGGCATTCTTTAATTAGCTGGTAACTAAACTTTATTTTCACCATCCGTCGTTTTTCTTATCTACTTTTTTAACCTTGTGAATTGTGAATAATTAAGTATTTTTACACACGAGTATTTAAACAGGAGTAGTTTCCCAGTGGAGTACCACTATTGTGTCCTCTTTCCATCCCTGCCCATTTCCAGTCTGCTAGTGACAGGTGACTCCTCCCCGTTAGTTTCAATGGACATAAAGCACTGCACTGTAGCTCCATGCTATCCATTGTAACGAATTGTTAAAATAAGACAGCTGGCAAACAACTCTTCCTGTATGGAAAAGCTGGGGGTAGCGACTCAGCTGACAAACAGCCTAAACAAACCTGCCATAAGAACAGCTTTGTTTCCAACACACGTGCCTAGCGTGTTAGCATTGCCTTACTAGCTACGTGTCCCGGTTACAACAGTTTAGGATCTTCCCTTCGAATCAAATAAAGACTTTGACGCCTACAGCAGATGACACAGCAAAGAACCGTCATATCACCTTTTTATCTCCCTGCGTACTGTACTTGTTCGCCTTTTTTTGTCCCAAGTATTTTTCCAGCGAAGACAGCTCCCGCAACGCCATGTTTGCGACTGTCGGACGGGGCGGTGCAGCGAGGGACTGATGTGATTGGTTAAAAGTCTCAAGTCCCGCCTACTCAGGTTTGACCGGCTGTAGTTTTAGCCAAAGAAAATACGAGTCTGTTTCGCCGTATTGCATCAGAGGTTGAGCCAGCCTTGACCTGTGACTCCCCGGTCTAAGGATGAAACAGCAAAAAGTGAATTACAAATACCATTATGTGGTTATTTTTCATGCTTATAAAAGCCTTTACCAATACCAGTTTTCTCTGGTATTAATCCACATATTTTATGTCATTCATTTGGTCTAAATATAAACCCCGCCTCGGGGGCCCACAAGCCAGTGTACTCAGTGGAAGACTGTTCAAAAAAGACAGCCTTACTTCACTGAAATTTATCAGAGGAGAAATAATAATAATAATAATGACCATAATAATAATAATAATAATAATAATAACAGGTGCTTAGCACTGTCGCCTCACAGCAAGAGGGTTTTTTTTGTTCAAATCCATCAGCCGGCCAGCTTGGGCCCTTCTGTTTGCATGTTCTCCCTGTGCTTGTGCGGTTTCTCTTCAGGTACTCTGGCTTCCTCCTTCAATATAAAGACTTGCAAAGGGGTTTGGTTAACTAGCAAATATAAATTGACTATAGGTGTTAATGTGAGTGGGAAAGGTTGTCTCTCGTTGTTGCACCCTGCATGGACTGGGGATCTGTCGAGGGTGTACCATGACAGCGGAGCTAGGCTCCAGCACCCCCCGGCAACCCTGAACTGGGTAAGTGGAAGAAAATGGATGGAATATTAATATTAATAATAAAACAATAATTAGAATTAGAAGTCTTTATTGTCATTATACAGTGTAGAATGAAATTGCAGAGCAGGCACTCCTTCAGATGCAGGGAGAAATACAGTCATTTACATTAGTAACATAAGAAATTTAAGTATAAAAATATTTCTAAACACTCACACATATACAATATGCATATACACTGTTGGAAATCAGAACTACTAAATAACTAAATATGAAAGTATGTAAAATAGTGCTGCTGTACGCTGCGGTATAACATAACAGTACTGTATGTATGGACCTTTAGGCTGCTTCCTTGTATTCTCCACCAAGGGGTTGCCACAGCAGATTAATCTGCATTGGTAACTTGGCAGAGGTCTTACTCTGGATGCCCTTCCTGACACAACCCTCCAAGGTGAGAGGGGCAAGTGTCCCCACCTGAAATCGCTTGTAAGGCGAATGTGTAAACCACTACACTATAACAGTAATTATATCTGGATAATAAGAGAAAAAAAGAATAGATGAATATTACAAGTAAGAAAAACAGATGATATGGTTATATCCAAATTTTTACATTATTTATCCTTACAGAATATTTATTATTTACAGAAAGAAAGAACGTGCATTGTTTTTTTCACAGTGAAATGATATGGATCTATGAATAGCATGTGATGTCTACTGAGAGCAGTGCTGGTTATACAGTCTGCAGCAGGAAGGAAGGACCTGTGGTATCTCTCCTTCAGACACCTCGGCTGAAGCAGCCTGTCACTGTGACAATATAATAGGTATAATAGATACATTGCAATAACAATAGTGTACCTTTGGCTACTCTTTTGCATTTTCCCCAAGGGGTTGCCACAGCAGATTAATCTGCATAGGTAGTTTGGCAGAGATTTCACGCTGGATGCCCTTCCTGACACGACCCTCCATAGTGAGAGATTTATTGTCTTAAGATTCTTACATATGTAAACATTTTAACATGTTTTATTAACAAAACATCAGTGTGACTGATTCGTGAATGCATGTAACAATGCAATGTTCTGCTGGGAAATCTTGGGTCCAGGTATTCATGTGGACGTTACTTTGATGCGTACCACCCAAATGAACATTGGCGCCATGGGTTGAGGACAATACACCTTCCAGACTGCGAATTTGCTGAGGACCACCTTAGTGAACATGACAAAAAACACAAGGCGCTGGGCCAGCCTTTGAACTCTTCAGATTCTAATACAATCAAGCATTTGTGGGATGGGGCAAAACAAGCCTGATTTATGGAGACCCCACCCTGCAACCCACAGGACCCAAAGGAATGCTAATGTTTTAATGCTAAGCACTGCAGTACACACCCAGAGGTCCTGTGTCCTAGCCCTGACAGGCCAGAGCTGCTTGGTTGCGTGTGGAAACCTAAAAAATATTTGGCAGGTGCTTTTAACATTTTGGCCAATCTCACAAAACTCATTAGTTTTATTCTGACTATAGCCAGTGAACCATTCCGGAGCTTGAGAATCCAAGACTTCTTCTCTGAGTCAGTCATTGTTTACAGCAAAACTGTTAACAATAAAAAAGTGAATACAACACTTTATACTAACTGTTCATCAATATGATCAATGCAGAAACCAGAAGGTTTCTGGGGCCCAAATTTGCCCCTTAATTACAGATTTTGCACATTTATATGCAGATTTCTTCGATTTGTGACAGATCCATGTAATTTGGGCTTAATACATGCACACACAAACATGCTCCACCTCACATAATATGATGTTCTTTGAATATATGTGAAGCCCAGCTTTCCTTTGCTGGACTCAAACCACCCATCAATGTTGGCTGAACTGATCAAAAATGAATCTTCTGTCCGTTCATAGCTGCATGCATGTTATCACTAAAACTTCTGCAAGGATTTGTGGTCAAATGGAATCAAAGTGACAGAGGGAGGTCTGGAGTTTCAGTCTGAAGTCCTGCAGCAAAGTTTTCCTGTCCTGCCTGTCTGTCTCTATAGTGTGTCCTGAATCTGACATTATGTGTGGCGTGTCTTTTTGGATATATACTGTGTGCCTGTGATTTACCCATAATGAAATGTCACCTGTCAGTCAAAACTAGGCTTACTAACTATGTACTGTGCAGGTGTGTGTATGTGTGTGAGTATGTGCTTGTGTGTTTAGTGAGACTGACAGCTGGGCTGAGGTGTCACACTACAAGCTTTCATTTCTCTTGTTGTATCAGCTCACCTGGATGACAAGATTTGAGGTTACATCAGCGACTAGCAATACAAATCAAAATCATCTCGTTTCCTCTGGATTTTATTCACTTTAATCGTACTGTAGTTAAGGCCGCAACTTAGAACTGAAACCAGTTTTGGAAGTTTTTATCTCGAGCTACATTTACTGGCAGTAGCAGATCAGATTTGTGCAGTAGTAGAAATGTATGCCTTACTTGAGTAAATCGAGAAATACCACAAAAAATTCTTTACCAGGAAAAATGAAATGTGAATGTTTAGATTTTTAAACAGGTAGTGCAAAGTCACAGGCACTGAAAATATTAATCAAAAATCTCATTTCCAGAAAAGTTGGTTGATTTTCAAAAATGCAACAAAATCTGTAATATGTTGATTCAAGTGGACCTTCGTTTAAGCAAAAAGAAAAGATTTTCAATAGTTTTAATGACCAACTACATTATATTTTATGAATCAACACAAATTAAGAATTCGATGGCTGCAGCACACTAACAAAAAGTTGAAAGAGAGGCACAACATATCGACAAGAAAGAAACAACACAAACTGAAATAGTACTGTCAAAAACAATGTATAATTAATTGACTAGTTAGGATATTTACAAGAGCAACAAAGGCATTGGCTGAAGCCTCAGCTTGTGATGAATGTGAACTGGTATTGTCCTGCTAAAATATGCATGGACGTCCTGGGAGGAGACATCACTTTGATGGCAGCATATGTCTCTAAAATACTGTTATATGCCTCAGAGTCAATGGTACCTTCACATACATGCAACTCTGCCATGCTGTGGGCACTGGCATAACCCCATACTATCACAGATGCTGGATTTTGTACCTTTCGCTGATAACAATCAAAAGAGTTGTGTTCATGTTTTCTGTACAGAGAAATCCATGCATGTTTTTTTTTTTTTCCAAAAAACAAGCTAAAATGTGGACTCATCTGACCACAGCATACGTTTTTCACCTGAGATGAGCTCAGGCCCAGAGAATTCAACAGCCTTTCTACACAGAGTTGATGTATGGCTTCTTCCTTGATTAATACAGTTTCAAGTTGCATATCTGGATGCAGTGATGGACTGCGTTATGTGACAATGGTTTTCCAAAGTACTCCTGAGCCCAGGTGGCTAATTTGTCACAGTAGCATAATGGTTTCTCAGGTAGTGTCATTTGAGGACTCAAAGATAATACGCATTCATTAGTGGTTTCTGACCTTGCGCTTTACACACTGAGATGTCTCCAATTTCTCGGCGTATTTTCACAACGTTACGCTCTGTAGACATTGAAAGACCTACATTTTCTGCAGTCTTGCATTAAGAAATGCTCCTTTTGAACTGACTCATAATTCTCTCACAAACTTCGGGTCAAAGGGGTGAGCACGAACCATACTTGCATGCAAAGACTGAGCCTTTGATGGATGCTACTTTTATATACAATTATGATACCTCACCTGCTTCCAGTTAGCCTGCTTAATGTGGAATCTTCCAAATTGGTGTTATTTGGATATTCAGTCTTCTTTTAACTCTGTCCCAACTTTTGTTGCATTATTCTAAATGTGTGTATTTTTACAAAAATACAGCAAAGTTGGCAAGTAAAACTACCGAAAATCTCAGTATTTTTGTCAGTTAAATAAAGGTTCACTTGAATTAACATCACAGATTTTTATTTTTATTGCATTTTTGAAAATATTCCAAAATGGAATTTGTAAATGCAAGAGAGGTGCAGTTGCTCCTGAAATGCAACAAAACTGCAAAAAAAAAAAAATCAAAAAAAATCAGAAACTTAACTTATGCTTACCTCTGAACTGTATTTAAGAAAAGTAGTGCGCTTGAGTCATATTTCACCCACGGTTTTATGAGCAGGGGGAAGCTTCTCTGAGCAGAAACACAAGGGAGCTTCTGGGTGCACTTGACAAAAACTAATGGAAAAGCTGTTGTAGGGTGGAATCATCAACAAGCTAATCAAAGAAGAGGGTGAATACAGTGTTCATATTCATGGGCTTGAACTAAACTGTCTGAGGCAAACACATATAAGGGCATTAAAATCACACAGCAAATCAGTGGAGAATATCTAGCTCAGTGAGAGAAGTAATAACTGGGACATAGTCTAGTCTAACACAGTAATTTAATGTTTGAAATCGAAGGCCTTTTGATTCTCATGTGGCAGCAGCTGTGCCTCACGTGAACTACTTTCACTGATGTTTATTGCCTTGCACATCCACTGTATTCACAATGTTCCTTTTCACTGCGTGCTCTTAATATAGAAGAACAGATGATATTTTTAAACCCAATTTGCTGAGAAAAAGCTGTCCCAGAAAACAAATTAATTATAAGAATGAGTACACAGACTATCACAAATGATTAGATGCCGTGAAACAAGGTAAGCCTAATTCTCTGCCTTTTTTTTTCATCTAACCTTCCATTTTTTTGCTGTTTGTTTATAGGCTCCAGCATGTCATAAGCTTTCACCCTAGTAGGGCTTCCATAAATGCATGCCTGCAGCATTAAAGTGCGTCTCCTTTAACTAAATGCCTCGAAGCTGCCACATTCTGTCTGTATTCAGGCGGGCTGAGGACAGCGATCCCTAGTGCTTAGGACTAACTGTAGCCTGTGGGAGTTTTCTTCTGCCGATTGTGATACACAATCTGGGGTCACATTAGTAAGGAAATCTACAGTGGGGGTCACAGAAAGTGCCGAGGGGCTTCCCAAGGCAGGCATAGCCATAAACGCAGCCTTAGTCCTGGTACACGTAGCCCCCTCTGTGTAGTCTGTAGTTTACAATATGCTGTTACACTGATTTGTCTGGCTGGATGCGGGGCCTACAGCCCCGCCTGTCTCCTCTGTTACCTTTCATGACCTGTGAAAGCTCTTTGACTGTATTTTAACCACACAGATGCTTGCGGAAGAAGAGGGGGGGATTGGTTGTGAGTAGTCGACATGAATGCTGTCAGCACAGATTGGTGAAATTGCATATTGGTGCTAGGTCGGATCCCCACCGGAGAGGGAACATGGGGACAGGCGCCAGGCGGCTGGGTGACAGTTTGGGAGAAGGCTGAAGAGCTGTGAGATGAAGACAGACAGATGCATGGGAGTCAGCATGCTGCCTGTATCCTCAGCTCCTGTCAGGTATTATTTATGATTTTTTTTTTTTTGGTCCACAGTACTTGATTTGGCAGAAATTTGTGAAAAACAACTATAATTGCAAAGAATGTTTTTTTTTTATTTTAATCAAGTTTCTCTCTCCCAAAGAGGAAAAAACATCAGTGAAATAATCTAAAAAGGGGTTTCTGGAAATATTATTATTTTTACATTTCTTTAAATTTCCTTTTGCCCTATTGAAAGTAAAAACCTCAAAGAAACTGTGTGTTTTTATTCCCAATAAAAAGGATAAAAAGCAGCAAATCCTCATGTAGGTGAAGCCACAACTACTATGTCATCTCCAAGACGTATATTCTTTTATTCATTTCCAAGCCAGACCTACTATACAGTAAGTCAATTTCAGTCAGTATTTGACTCGCGGTATTCTGCACAGTGTGTCGCTTGGCTCAGGAGCTGCTGGCTCTGGTAGTGAAGGAGAGTCAGAGGATGCCAGAAATGTTGCACCTCCAGGCGCGGCCTTTGGTCCTTCATGACGACAACGGTGATGGGATTATAGGAACCACCCTGCTGTTCCATGCAGAGCAGGCACCCAAAGGCTACAAACAACAAGCTGGTCCCACACTCCATCACACACAGGCACATGCACACATGCAAATGAGTGTATGTTCAAATATGTTTACAAGGGGGAGGGAAGGGCTGGATGAGCCAGTGACAGGGGTGGAGTGATGACATTTTTGTGGCATTTCATGTCTTTCTCTTAACATTTGTGACACGAGATTAGCATTGGAAGGCTGCGTGGTGTGTCTGTGTGTGTCTGTGGATGGAGGGCGTTTGAGACCAGATCAGAAAAGGGCCCTGCAGACAAACAAACGAGTAATAAAGGCACTTTCTCCATTTCCTTCTCCTCTGTGCACATGCCAACCCACAAAGCTGTGGGACATGCTGGGGGACACAGTACCAGCTCACAGTAACAACAAACCCCCGTCCCTGCCTTCCATCCAGCAGCAGTCACTTAGGAGTATTAATTACCGCTCTGAATTTCCTCCTCCATAGCCATCCGTGTCCCCTTCAGACAAACAACCTCGGTGGGAGGATCTTGATTATTATAGCTTCTGAAAAGTCAGATAGTCTTTTATTGAAGTTGCCCACTGGCCATGCAGGTTTCTCTCTGTCTCATTCTCCCTGAAAGTGTCTCTCATCCATGATTCAGACAAAATCTTGAAGAAAAACTGGTGCCAGTGCTCTCTGCAGTGGCCAGGAGGTTGATGAGGGAGACTCCCATGTTGTTAGAGGTTTTTAAGTCGTGTAGCTCACGTTAGGTTAAGTAGACACACACATGCTTAAATCTGGCTGAAGCTGCTTTCAGAGCTGCTGTTTTGCTCTTCACCAGCAGGGAGCACTGTGGGTCTTTCAAAAATCCTGAAGTCCACCTCTGCTTACAGTCCAGTTCCATCTAAACTAGGAACCTGCTTGTAAAAATCAACTTTTATCTGAAATAATAATAATAAAAAGAAATACTATTAAAAGAGATAGGATAATGGTTAAGTAATAGGACTACAGAAGTCACTATAACTTTACATTTTAGTATATTGAAACCCTATTGAAACAATGGGCTACATGCTCACCATATCTATTTATTATAATTTTGCATATAACAGCTTTATTATATTATTTTTATATCTTTGGGTTTACAGGAAAATGTGCAATTCATAACAATTTGGTAATGTCTTCCACATCATCAGACAAGGAACAAGCTCTGACGTGGTCTTCAGCAGTATGTTTTGGTAAAGTGCTTGACTCAGGGGCACATCAATGATTCTTTTCTTTACCATTTCCAAAAAGGTAAAAGTAAAACTCCGTCTTTTTCATTGCAAAGTTTGAAATGTTTAAGAATCACGGGCGTATGAGAACGCATTTGGGAAACCTCAGCTCGGCTCCTAATCCTCCCCGCTCATCTGTCTTCATGTCTTTAACCCATTAGCTTGATTCACTGCCTCTGGAGCGGGAAAGTGAAAGCTCAGGCCGGCACTTGTCTCTCCTATGACTGTGTCCACTATATCCCTTTCGTGTGGCACTTTATGGCCTGCTGGAGAGGGGTAGAAGGGACATGCATGTGTGTGTGTGTGTGTGTGTGTGTGTGTGAAAAAGAAGAGTAGAGGGGGGTGTGGGGGAGAGATAGATATAGGGAGATTCAGAGGGTTATTTGTCCCTCTTCCCCTCTCTGAGAGCTAGGAATCATGGGCTGCATGACAGGTCGCCTGCACCCGTTGGGGGTGATCTATATGAGGCCCTCTTTATTGGCAATTTCAACCCAGGGACAGATGAGACTCCAGCCAGCCAGCCGGACAGCCAGACTATGATGAAAGCAACCAGGACTCACCTGTGACTCTCGCACTGAAGGCTAGAGAAATAATGCATCAGAGGTTATATGTGGAGCTATGTGCGGTGTGTGTGCCGTGCAGATGTATGAGCTATGAATGTGTGTGGTAGGAATAATGTATGGCTGCTGTCATGCCCAGAGGTCTCTGTTTAGTATGGAGAGAATCACTGAGCTGTGTTGCAGGCAGATTTCGATTGAGATGCTTTGGATACTTTACATATTGTTGGAATGTAGGGTAAATAATTCAACTCAGAGCAACAGTCAAGAACCTGTCCGTGACTTATTGCTTTTGGCCTCCTTGGAGTAGCACTGCTGTGAACATGCGTATTTCATAACAAAGTGCACACTGCACTGCATGTGAACAATATAAAACTCTGTCTGAGCTGTATGAATTGAATATTGTTCTGAGTGAGAGCTGAAGAAAAGTATTCTGAAACCTGAATGTTAGGCTGATTGTAATAAAACATTAAAGCCGCCATAAGTACTAAAACATTACTTTAAGATTCCGATTGAACTGAAACATGACTCCATTCTCCCACAGACTTTTCTTAACATCCTGCACTGGGTAACACTGATATCACATTCAGTCCTTTCTCCCAAGTCTGCGAAACACATTTCCCATTTTTCAAAGTCCTGAATCGCACCAGGCAAATCACTGGGAACTAGCATGACAACATTCAAGCTCTGAGCAGACAATATATCCCGAGGCCATTCCTCCATCCAACGCACTGCTGAATGAAAGACAGAAGCTTGCAAAGTGACGAACACCATGAAATAGCCCTGTAATGAACAATTGCTCTCATATGGGGAAGGCCTGTTCAGTCAGGAACAGCCATTATACCCGTCTCCCTCTGTTCACTCCTAATCGATTAGTACAGTCTGCAAAACATTGATCAGGGGTTTGCTTTCAAGTGTTGAGATGGTGTAAAGGTTTAGAAAATACAGATTTAAGGGCGCTGAGCAGATTTAGAGGGAAGAAAACTAAACTCTTCATTTGTGGTTGTGACTGCAGCAAAGAAGAGTTTAGCAACACATCCGGAGTTAAGTTGAAAATGATTGAAAAGCATAGCTGCATTTCATTCTTTCCTTTTATTCTGCATATTCAGACTTAAAATCATACGTCAGACAAAGTCTAAGGAATGGAACACTCACTTACATTAAAAATGATTCTGATTCACTAACATACACACAGTGGTAAGGACAAAATTAGCCAGACTGCATGGTTCATAAATCCCACCGCAACTTTGTGTGTGCACTTATAGTGTGTGCACTTATAGTGTGTGCAAGCTTAGAACATTTCAGTGTGCTTATTAACCAGCGAGGCCCATTGATTGTATGTGTAATAACACAAAATATGGAAGCCATTCTGTCACTTTAATCACAATGCATTGAAGGGTTACCATAACATACGTTTCTACAGCTTAATAAGGTCAGTTAAGAGTAGAGAAAAAAAATGGGTTGGTTGTTTTTCCAACTGTTGGAGCCCAGACATTGAGGAATGTAAAGCCAGTGTTAACAAAACACAAGGCTGAACAATGTCTCGTGGAGATGCTGTCCCACGTTTTTTATCTTCAAATGCATCAATTAATCATTTGATCTACTAATTGAAACAACTGTGCTCCAGCTGTTTAAATACTATCTTACAAGCTAAAGAATGTAACTAAAATGTTCTTTGATGTATAATATTCAGAGTTTCAACTCAGTTGACAGATTGAGTGACGTATTGTACATGTATTGATTATATATTGCCAATATTTTGCTCTTGTGGTGTTAGACACACAGGTGTACAGACGTAGAGTATTTCATTTATACTTTTTCTGTCGATGTGTGATGATCTGCTTCATTTCATAAGTACTGTGACTTTAAGTGCATTGTATACTCCAATACCTGCATACATGCCATATGTCTATATCATTTAAACATCTGTGAGATCACCTCCTGTACATTGTGTTGTATACTTATCAGTGGCTGTCACTGCTTCTCAGTGTTTGTCATTCTGTGTTTTCTCCATGTAAACTCAGCCTCTAATTATCTTAATAAAGTGTAGCAATTTTGACATTTAGGGGCCTAATTTGCTCCACAGTAGCCGACCGGCTGACCGGCGTTGCAGATAACGTGGACTGACAGGATCAGAGAAAAGTCTGTTTATCTGGGGAATTAAAGGGTAAAAAGAGGTCTGGCTTAATGATAGGTAGTCCTGTATGTTGTTTGTGTGTGTGTGTGTGTGTGTGTTTATGTGTGTGAATGGGGAACTTTTATGCTTGTATGTGTGTGAACTGCATTTGTCTGTGTGTAAGTGAGAGACAGGGCTAGTTATTACTTAAATGGTTTATCATATAGGCTGATACAGGGAGTCGTTTAGGTCTATCAGTGTTGTCCATTTAAAATGTTCAATATGTGACCTTTGCCTCAGGTTTCTCCTGGCTTGCTGGTGGCACTTTACATGCGCTGTGTTCTGTCTTTGCAAATCTCGCTCTTAATGAAGCTATCAGATTTACCAATAGACAGAAAAACAGAGGCGCGCACACATGCAGCAGTGCTCTGTTTGGCTATACAGCCAAAGACAATCTTGCCATCTACCTGGGGGGACCTGCTAGCGCCAGCCCTCGCGGCTATACACATCCTCCATCAAAACATCACTGACAGAGAAGTCAAGTCGCTCCCTCTCTCTCCCCTCCTGCCGCCTCCGACCCGTAACCCATTTATCTTGAGATAACTTTGTCAGATTGTCAACCAAACTCTCCGGTGGGAGCCAAGCCCAAAGCCTATTACGGGAGAATCAGCACAGGCCGAGGCTGGTCACTGCTAAACGGATACTCCCTCCGAGCTCTCTCTGCCTCGACTGTGTTATTGGGGCTGCCTTTCCCACAGCCGCTCAAGTCAGCCAGTTAGACCGCCGGTAATCAGGTTGCTGAAGTCCCACACTATTCCAAACTGTGTTGGTTTATTGATTACATAAACAAAGATTGGTTATTGCTGAGCAGATGTAATTCTTGTAAAATGTGAGTATAACCTCATTGAGTGTTGTTGACCTCTAGTGCCACTCACTTCCTGCCTTCCCTCTGGCCTTTAGGAGTGAAATGTATGTTCATATACTGAAAAATTAAAAGATTTAATTTAAGTGGGAGCTGTTGGGTGGCAGCAGTAGTATCAGAGAGATGGGTTTGATTTTGAGTGTGTTTGTTGTGTGTGTGCATGTGTTCGCTAACCCCGATGCTTTGTGACATGTCGCCCAGGACACTGTGCTATTCCCGGCCAGGAGACCTTGGGTTCATGAATAATTTGCCACCGTTAATCTTGAGCGGTCTTGATTTATTCTGGGATGCCTTTAAAGCACCAACGTGCTGTGGGCTTTACAGGGACAGCTACCAAACTAAGTAGACTAACAGCAGCAATAAAGGGAAGTGAAATGGGAAGAGACACCATGAGAAGGAAATGGAGGGAATCTATTCTCCTTAGAAAGTTGCCACTCTGGTTTCAGAGATTTTTTTTTTTTTAAGATAAGACTCCAAGGCTTTTCACACTGAATGGGAGTTATTTATTACATAATAGCCAAGAGGGCAATGTTTTTATTTCCCTGACTTTGCAATAAGGTGAAGTTAGTATGACTTATTGATTTAGTATCTGACTGAGGTCCTCTTGGCTGACTTGACTTGAACATTTGCACATACACACCAACAAATTAAAAGTAAAAATATGTTGGTGTTGATAGTATGGACGGTTTAGTCAGTGGACTTTACTACACTGATGAGTAGTCAGGCTCAGGCAGTCAATCAAAAAAAAAAGTTTGAGCAGGCTCATCAACAACACTCTGGTATGGCAGTTAACACAATTTTCATGGCTTTAATTTAAAGAAAAGTGTCAACTTTGTGCTGGAGAGCAAAGGCCTGACCTGAAAATGTTCGACATAGTAAGGGACAGAAACACCCATACTTTTTAGTTTGCATGGAACAAGACTAAATATTTGCTTTGAGGAAGTGCTAAACTGAAAAGACTGTTTTTGCTTTATAATGAACAAAGGCTTCTTAGCTTCCATAATGTGAAGGCAAAAAGATTTAGTGAAAGCTTGTCTTATAGCATCTGCAAGAGCTTGCTTTCTGTGGGGAACAAAGCTTTTTTTCGATAATAGAAAACATTAATGCACAGAAAGTTTTGGTGCACATACAAAACTACAGTCAGATTAGTCAAACCTGCACCCCTGACAGTTTTGCTTTCACTTAGTGAAAGCAAAACTGCGATTAGTACAAACCCCATTAGTGCCTGCGATTAGTACAAACCCCATTTCCACAAAAGTTTGGATATTTTCCAAAATGTAATAAAAACAAAAATCTGTGATATGTAAATTCACATGAACTTTTATTTTACTGACAAAAGTACATAGGAAAAATGTTCAATAGTTATACTGACCAGCTTAATTGTAGTTTGTAAATATACACAAATTTGGAATTTGATGGCTGCAACACACTAAATAAAAGTTGGGATAGAGGCATTTTTACCCTTTGCTTTTACCATTAACTTTATCATGTTGTAATCATCTTTGAACTAAGGATACTAATTGTTTTCATTTTAATTCTTGCTTGATATAACGTTTTAGCTCCTCTCCAATCTGTGGTTCAATGACTTATTCTCCCCTTCATGATGCACCGTACAGTTTCAAGAGGAGATAGATCTGGACTGGCAGCAGGTGAATAATCCACACACACCCTGTGTCTTTAAAGCCATGCTGTTGTAGAGCATGCAGAATGTGGTCTGTCACTCTCTAACTGAAATAAGCATGGGTCTCCCAGGAAAAGATGTTGCCTTGATGGCAGCATGTCTCTATGAAATCCTAACATACACACCACTATACTGTTACAGATGCTGGCTTTTGCATTTTTTGCTGATAACAATCTTTGGTATGCAGAACTTGACACCCATTTTTTTCCCAACAACAAGCTAAAATGAGGATTTATCTGTCCACAGTCTTTGGGGCCATCTGAGGTGAGCTCAGACCCACAGAACTCGGCAGCATTTCCGCATAGAGTCGATGTGTGGCTTCTTCCTTGAATAATACAGTTACAAGTTGCTTTTCTGGATACAGTGATAGACTGTGTTAAGTGACAGTGGTTTTCTGGGGTTCTCCCGAGGCCAGGAGGCTAATTTATCACAGTAGTATGATGCTTTCTTAGGCAGTGTCACCTGAAGGCTGGAAGATCACATGCATTCAACAGTGGTTTCTGATCTTGACCGTTATGCACTGAGATGTCTCTGAATTCTCAATCTTTTCACAACATCATGCACTGTAGATCTTCAAAAAAAACCCCTAAGTTCTCTGCAGTTTTGCAGAGAATAATGTTCCCTTTGAACTGATTCAGTTCTCTTACATATTTTGGCACAAAGAGATGAGTCACAACCGGTCCTTACTTGCAAAGACCAAGCCCTTGGTGGATGCTGCTTTTATACCAAATCATGACAACTGACGATCCCCCAATTAGCCTGCTTAATGTGGAGTCTTCCAAAGTGTGTGTTACTTGAATATTCTGAACACTGTTCAATTTCATTTTAACTCTGTCCCAGCTTTTGTTGAGTGTGTTGCAGCAATCACATTTTAAATTTGTATGTTCATGCAATACTATTAAATGAATCAGTGGAATTACACAAATCTTTTCTTTGTACTGTTGTCAGTTAACTACAGGATCATGTGAATTAAAATATAACAGATTTTAATTTTAATGCTGTTTGGAAAATATCTTAAATTTTTCTGGAAATGGATTTTGTAAATGCAGGAAATAAAAGAGGTGGGAATTGAGTTTTTTAATCAGCCTACATGTTTGCTGAGAGGTGTATGATGGGGAAAGTGGTGACATTTTGATGACTGAAAAGAAATTAAAATTAGTGTCTGTGAAGAGAACCCTCCCCCCAGAAATGTTTCCACAGGAATGAAAATACTAAACAAACAAACAAACAAAGTTTTCAATGTCATGTCCTCTGAGACGTAGAAAGAGGAAAGGGGTTGTATCAAAGGTAATGCAAATAAAAAATAAATAAAAAATAAGAAGGAAGAACAAAAATAAAGCCAAGAAATGCTTGCAAATGTGTAAACCACTACACCACAGAGACACTAAGCTTTAGGACATTATTATTTTGCAGGTAAATTACATTGTTATAGCTCTAGCTACCCAGCATTTCAAAAGTATTTTAAATTATCAACAACTGCAACATTAAAGTGATTTACACATCAATGAATCAGTTATGATTCAGTAATATAGTGTATATATTTTGAAAACTGTCATTCTATAGGAACATGTTTAGCTAATTAAAATAGATTTTGATTACACAACTTGTGCAGTATCAAGCTGCTTAAGTATTATTATAACTTTTACTTAAGAAAAAAAACATCTAAATACAATTTTTTCAGTTATCAAAGAAATTATTTAGGATAAAATGAAGTTTAAACTCCACTTTTCACATAAAGAATATGTAGTAAGACACAGGACTGCACATAAACCTGAAAATCGTACCCAATGCTTTCTACCCCACTTTCTACACTGATTTTATTTCTGATTAAACAACCAGATTTTATGTGCCCACTCATGTCACCCCATTTAAAAATCCTGGAAATGCCCAGTCTATCCATGGTCTGAGGTAGTTCTCACTTAGGTTGGGAAATCTGACAAATCCCACATTTGTGTGGTTTAAATACAGGTTGCTGTGTACACATTGTTTGTGAATGAGGCCCAATGAGAGTGAATATCACTGAACTGCCACACCTGATTTCTGGCAAGAATGCTTATAAGCTGCCATTCCAGCCATGACCCATAGGATGTAGACCCATAGCTGCAACAGGACAAAGCAAAGAAGAGTTTCATCTCGGGCTCTTATGTCAATTGAGAGAAAGTGACTCATGAAATAGAAGCTCAGGAGCCTCAGGTTACTGAGTTTCACTGGTGCACCAGCATCACCCACTTCAGTCTTTTGAGTCATTATTATCATTGTTGTTTTTTGAAGTTATGTAGCTGTTGTTGCTTTTATTTGTTTTTCTTGAGAGACAACAGCAACACTAATATTTCTAACTTGTTCAGTGATTGTGATTTTACTGCTGCAAGTTGAGTTTATTGATTTGAATTTCCTTGTTTATAGAAGCTGATGTCAGGATCAGATTAGGAGAAGTCTATTTGTTGTGAAATTGTTGCTCTCTTTGTTTCCCACTCACTGCTGTCACACTCTCACCTTCTCCATTTTTGTCTCCTTCACATAAACAATCCACTGCAGATGAGATGTACTGAGTGAGTGTAGAAAGGGATATAGATAAACAGATAGATGGATAGACATGAGTGAAGAATGGGAGTGAAGGGCATGTCCACCCATGTCATTTTTACTATAGACATCTGTGTGACACCCCAGTTTAGCAGTGTAATGACCCGGCACTAACAACTTTCATTTGAATCTATTGGGGTCAGTGTCAGCTTCAGCATTTTGAACCATTAGCCTTAGCTTCAAAAAGGTTTTCCTGGATTAATAAAATAAATGATCAATGATTAAACAGCACAGGGTTTATACAGCTGATGTATTTTTTAATCTTTATTTGGACTTAAATATTTTCTTTATACACCAAACTAAAACTAGTTCCCACATGCTTTTAAGGCTGGTGGACAGTAGGTTATTTGGAGTGAGATGCAATCAAGATAATGTCAACTACTTTAGACATTTATTCAAACAAGGGTCTGCCCGATTGTAAAGAAAAATAAAAGTGCATAACTGGTCTATTTGCTGGACATCTCATGGAAATATGCTCATGGCCACTTTCTACGCTGGAACCTGGCTTCTTAGAAAATGATGATAAACAACCAATTTGACAAATAAAGTGACTGGCCTCTGAAACACAGCCTTCAAGTCCCTGCTTGTTTCTTATTGTTGACCTTGGTTTGCATGGTGTGTTTGTGTGCAGATGTAATAAGCTGTTAGGGTCCCAGGTGCTTTCCTCTTTGTTTTGGGACCAAACCCCCGAAGGCCGTGACGAAGATTGCTTGTTTGGGCTGGGGGCCTGAACACCGAGATTTATTCTAAGGTGGAATTACCACACTCGTCACTCTCGATAGGATCCAGTGGTGTTTACTGAATAAACCTGGGGGGAAACTTGGTAAACTGTTTGCTGAACCAGATTCAAACACTGAAGTTGTGTGCATCCATGGTTTTCAAACATTTCCTTGCAATGGAACTTTTGAGAAACTTTTTTTTTCTGGCATTGCTCAATTTGCACACTGCAGACAAAATTAACAATTTTCCATTTTTTTTTCTCCTGTTCAGTCTTTTTACTTGCTGGCTCTCAAAATCTTATCCAGCAGATCCAGGCCTGTATAAATTTGATAAAAAAAACATCTGAGCGCCACAGCCTTGACAGTTGGGATCATTCCTTCACACTTTAATTTATTCTTAGTTGAAAACTCTGAAAGCTGTTTAAATTGTTTTGAATCGTACCCTTAAGGACCCACTTGGGAAGTACTGTCAAAACCTGTATCCAAGTGGGTATGACTGGGTCATGTTTTAAGTCTGAGCTGATCACATCGAGTCCAGACATAGACTCAGTTTCAACATATGTGCCACAGCCCCTTTTGGAAACATCCCAGAAGCAACTCAGCAGTCAATTTTGCTAAAATTACTGTATGCACAAATGTATCGGGCCACACTGTTTAATCACTGAATTCAGATGTTTTTGTTCAGCCCCATTGCCACAGGTGTATAAAAGCACCTCGCCATGCAGTCAGCCTTTACAAACATTTGTGAAAGAATGGGTTCTTCTAAAGAGCTCAGTGAATTCAAGCTGTAATAAGATGCCACCATTGCAGCAAGTCAGTTCCTGAAATTCCTTTCCTCCAAGATATTCCACAATCAACTATAAGTGGTATTATTGCAAAGTGAACCTTTAGGAACCACAGCAACTTAGCTACAAAATGGCAGACTACATAAAGTTACAGAGTGGGGGTTGCATAATGGTGAGGCACACAGCACATAGAAGTCGCCATTGTGCTCCTGACTTAATAACTACGGAATTCCAAACTTTCTCTGGAATTAACATCAGCACAAAAACTGTGCACCTGGAGCTTCGTGGCATGGGTTTGGATGGCTGAGCAGCCGCATACAAACCTTACATTAATAAACATGATGCCAAGCATTGGATGGAGTGGTACAAAGTATGTCCCCACTGAACTCTGGAGCAATGGCAATGTGTTCCTTGGAGAGACGATTTACACTTCTCTATCTGGCAGTCTGATGGATGTGTCTGGGTTTAACAAATGTCAGGACAATGTTACCTTCACAACTGCACTGTATTAAAGTGTGCTATAAAAGTAGTTTGGTAGGGAAGGCTATGGGGTTCTTTTTCTAACACTGGCTGGGGTCCCTTTGTTCCAGTGAAGGGAAATCTTAGTACTTCAATCTACCAAGATGTTTCAGATAATTTTATGCCTACAACTTTGAGGGAACAATTTTAGATGAACTAGAATGGGGATTGCCTACCAGGTCCTCTCATCCAACAACAGTGTCTTGCCTCACAAAGGTTGTTTTGAAAGAATGGACAAAAATTCCCACAGGCAAACTACAAAATCTTATACAAAACCTTCCCAGAAGGGTGGAAGCTATTCTAGCTGCAAAAGGGGGACCAGCTCTATACTGACGCCTATGGATTTGGAATGGAATATAATAACAGTGCCTGTAGGTGGCCAAATACTTTTGTCCATATAGCGTGTCTAAAGAGTCTATTTTTGACAGAAACTGCATCAAGCAACACAGAGCAGGCCAAGAGATCAGATACAGGAATGGCATACAGAGCCTGGTCAGTTATCAAACAGAAGACTCTGGAAGGGCAACATTATTATTAACCTTTATTTATCTAGGAAGTGAACTCTTGAGATGAAAAATCTCTTTCGTGAGTGCGTCCTGAGCAGACAGACAGCATTACCCTAGCATGTTTTTCAGTGACAGGAGAAACTGAAGCTCCTGGAGAGAACTTGTTCAAGTACGGGGATAACATGCAAGGCTCTGTCTGGGTTTGAACCCAAGACCCTCTTGCTGCAAGGCATAAGTGCTAACCACTGAGCCACTATGCTGTTTTGATGCAAAAACTGTGTAGAAGACACTTGGTTACAGACATGCATCTAGTGTATTAACAGTCTTTGTCAGATATTTGGATACTTTTTCTACCCAGCTTAGAGCTATGAGAAGATCTGTTGTCAACCTCTTCTTTATCTGTATGTAAGCTATTCATGAAACAAGAGCTAGCAGCTGATTACCTTGACTAAAGCCTGGCTTTATATGTGTTGGTGAGTCAAGCAAGCTGTGAACCTGTTTCCGTCTTAATGCTAATGGATGCTAATGGCTGTACAGCCTTCTATACAAAGGAAGGTCTTTTTCAGCTCATGCTTGACAAGAAAGAAATTGTTTTTAACTGGTAATCCTTTTTGTTTTATTTAAACGTTTGCAGTAGCTTGTTTTTGCTAAGGAAAATGAGCTCCGTGGACCTTTCACTAATATTGTAAGCAGCACCATATTCTTTTCATAGAATGGTGAGGAAAAAGGGTAAAACCATCTCTGCTTTAGCATTTTAAGGTACTGTCTCCTTGATTGCACTGACTGTGTACTGTACAAATTCAAAGCAGTGCTACATTTAGATAAAGTCTCAGTCCATTTAGAGGAAGTGAACAGAAAACAATGGAAGCAGTGTTTGTGTGAGTTGACCTCAGATAAGGTAAATTTAAGGACACAGTCATACTGCAAGTGCACTGTACATAACATGAATAACTTGGGGACACATGACAGCTTGTGGGCAGCCTTGATGGGCCCAGACAGGGACACACAGCTTAAAACCATAAACACATATGCATTTAGGGCCTCAGCCTCTGCTAATTTCCTATCTGCATTATCCACTTATAGCCAAAGAGCCTCGATTTTTATCACTGCGGATATCAATTCCCTTCCTAGCCACACTTAATAACCAGGATGTCCTGTTTATTAATCAATGTCAGATAGAGTTAAAGCACTTCCTTATTATGCTAACGATTTGCAGTTAATACGGGTTTGTCCTTAACTGGACAGGAAGAACCGTGTACTCAATTTTTCATCATATTTGCTTTTCAATCACAAAAAATTCATCCTCATGTGTTTAAGTGTATATACTGTATTGTAGAAACCCCAGTTCCAGAAAGGTTGGGACGCTGTGTAAAATGTCAATAAAAACAGAATTCAATGTTTTGCACATCCTTTTCAAGCTATATTCAGCTGAATACAGTACAAAAGTCAAACTGATGAACTTTATTGTTTTGAAATAAACACACATTATGAATTTAATGCTAGCACCTTGTTCCAAAGAAGTTGGTACAGGAGCATGTTTACCACTGTGTTACATCTAATAACATTCAGTAAGGGAACTAGGAACTGAGGACACAAATTGTTGAAGTTTTGAAAATGGAATTTGTTCCTGTTGTTGACGCTTGATGTACATCTTAAGTTGCTTAACAGTCCAGGGTCTCTGTTGTCATAATATACCATACATTTTCAGTGGGAAACATGTCTGGATTGCAGGCAGGCCAGTCTGATACTCTAACACTCTTTTACAGTGAAGCCATGCTATTGTAACTCATGTAGAATATGGCTTGGCAATATCTTGCTGAAATAAGCAGGGATGTCCTTGAGAAAGACATCTTCTGGGTGGAAGCATATGTTGCTCCAAAGCCTGTGTGTACTTCTCAGCATTAATGGTGTCTTCACAGATGTTCAGTTCAGTTCAATTCAATTCAATTCAATTCAATTCAATTCAATTCAATTCAATTTAGTTCAATTCAATTCAATTCAATTCAATTTTATTTATATAGCACCAATTCACAACAAAAGTCGTCTCGAGACGCTTCACACTGTAGGGTAAAGTTTAAACAGTGTTAAAGGGAAAACCCCAACAATCCGATGATCCCCTATGAGCAAGCACTTGGCGACGGTGGGAAGGAAAAACTCCGTTTTAACAGGAAGAACGCTCTGGCAGAACCAGGCTCAGGGAGGGGCAGCCAACTGCCTCGACCGGTTGGGGGTGAGGGGACAGAGAAGACAGAAAGGAGAGCAGAGAGAGGCAAACGCTATGGG
>VUQH01046606.1:0-22535 GCA_015106775.1 Etroplus canarensis
ATCTGCCTAGAGCTGGCGGTCCTCACAGACTGAGTGACCGGGCAAGAAGAAGACTGGTGAGGGAGGCCACCAAGACACCTACTACTATTACGAAGAAGTTAAAAATTTCAGTGGCTCAGATGGGAGAGACTGTACATACAACATCTGTTGCCCGGGTTCTCCACCAGTCTCAGCTGTATGGGAGAGTGGTTAAGAGAAAGCCACTGTTGAAAAAAACTCATATGAAATCACTCCTGGAATTCACCCAAAGGCATGTGGGAGCCTCCAAGGCCAACTGGAAGAAGGTTCTTTGGTCTGATAAAAAAATTGTGCTTTTTAACTCTCAGACTAGATGTTTTGTTTGGCAAACAGCAAACACTGCACATCATCACAAACATACCATCTCCACTGTGAAGCATGGTGGTGGCAGCATCATGCTCTGGGGATGCTTCTTAGCAACAGGCCCTGGAAGGCTTGTAAAGGTAGAGGGGAACATGATTCAGAAAATTATTGCTAAATCCATGGAGGATAATTTGACTCTATCTGCATAGAACTACAGCTTGGGAGAAGACTTATTTTTCAGCAAGATAAGAGACCCCAAGTGTAACCAACGTGACCTAAATCAGGTGATGGGGAAGCCAGTCTTATTTTTCAGACTGCTGATCAATGGAAAGACAAATATCCTGGTTATCCCTGTCACTTCCTGCCCCTGCTTTCTGTTGGCTGTGCACCGCTGTTCAGAGCATTGGTTTAGCGGCTCATAACTAAAAAACTGTCTAAATGAATAAAACACAACGGCAGGGTTTTTTCGTATATCGGATTTTCTCCTTGAATTGATCTCAAGCTTAAGCTAGGACTTATCTAAAGACAATTTAAAAACTGAACTCGTGAAGAGCTGGACTGGAACTAAAGTACTGATCAACTGGATCATATAAACTGAACTATAAATAAATGGAACCAAAATACTGATCAACTGGGTCAGTCAGCAACCATCCACTTTATTTTATTTATTTGTTTATTTATTTGTCAACTCCTGCTTCCCCTACTCTTATTTATTATTTAATACATTCACTCAACCTCAAATTATGTTTCCATATCTTTATTCACACACAAGCGCCATAAAGAACTAGGTCTTCTGCGTTTACGTCACATCATTTACATCCAATTGCCATAGTCTGGTCTATATAATCTTTTCATCATATCTTACTTTCTTATTACTTAAATAAGCGTTACACAAGCATACAAAGCTACACAGAAATGGTTCAAAGACAACAAGGTGAAGATTCTGGGTTGGCCAAGTCAAAGCCCAGATCTCAATCCAATCAAAAATTCATGGCTGGACTTAAATAGAGCTGTTCACTCCCCCATCCTTGAGAAATCTGATACAGCTTGAGCTGTTTTACAAGGAAGAATGGAAAAAAAATTACAGTGTTCAGATGTGCCAGCCTGGTTGAGACATATTCACACAAATTTAGTGCTGTGATTGCAGCCAGAGGTGCTTCTACTAAATATTGATCTAAAGTGGGTGATTATTTATGCAAACAACTATTTAAATTTATATATTTTGACTTAATTGACATTAGTTTATAAAATTCTGCTTTCACTTTGACATCAAAGAAGCTTTTTTTGTAAATTCTTTTTAAGAAAGCTAAACTATTTTGAGCATGATTTAATTTATAAAAGCAATAAAAAGGTGAAACATCCAAGGGATTGGGGTGAATACCTTACAAAGGCATTGTATAAAACTCACTCTTTGTGAAACTGTACATACATGCACAAGTCTGATTTCCACCTCCATATTTAGCCATAATGGATAAAAACATTTACTTATTTCATCATTTTCATATAACATTAATGTTTACTAGAAAATTAGTTATTAGACAATGAAAACAACAACAAAGAAGAAGTGCAGTTGTACCTACTTTGAAAGCAGGACCCTCACTGGATGGATGTGGAAAAGGAGGTCTCCCATTTGGAAAAAGAAACAGAAGAAAAACTTCTGAAGATTCATTACAGAGAGAATTATTTGGTAGCTATGTGAAATAGTTATGTTAATGCTGTTTGTTTTATATTAAGTTCTTGCCTTTTTTCTATCTCTACTTCAAGTTTCAGGTTTGACTCGCTCAGACAAGGCCAGAGTATGTGTGAGATCTGTAAAGTTCACATTGTTTAAGCTTTTTTTCTGTTGTGTTTTTCCTTGTTTCAAGTAGAGCAGAGGCTTCTGTGGCCATTTAAGTGGATGTCATGATTGATTTGTCCTTCCCTTCATTAGTTCACCAGAGATTGTGGCAAGATATTTGGTGTCATGCAGCTTCAATACAGGGTGTTCTTGTCAGTCTGCAGTACCTCCTTTAACATGAAACTATTTGAAGTTAATCGAGTTCATTAAAATAGAATTGAATTAAATATGTTTATCTCTGCTTTACGAGGAATTAAAGGGGCTGGCAACCAAAAAAAATGTCCTCCTTTCATGCTCTTGCAAATGTCATCAGTGATTTCACAGACAATGCTAAGTATAGGGAAATCAGTAAGGGTTTAATGGCACATTGATACTCGTGGTGCTGTCTTTGGCAAATATGCATAGGAACTGCTGGGTTACATGTAATACTATAACATAACTGTATTAGATGAGAACATGGCTCCCACTGAGAGAGAAATTGCTCAACATAACCAGATTCTTCAGTGAACTGACAGAACTATTATATGGGAAGGCTTTAAGATATGTATGCATTTCTGTGCTAGACCTTTGATGTTCCAGAAAAGGGGATTTTTTTTTATAAATAATTTCATATTATCTCATAAAGCAAATGCAATGTCAATTTATTTAGGACACAGACATATCACTTAAAGCTACTGTACTAGAACTTCAGACTCTCCCTTGACAAGTGTTCCTCAAACACACTAAAAATGACTACAACACAGATCAGGTAGTGCACAGGATTTTTAAAATCTTAAAGTAATAAATGGGCTCAGGGCTTCACCTGAAGCCTCTTTACGAGTATTTAAAGTTTATTTGCAAGCAGTGCAGGGCTCTCTCGCTTTCTTTCACTCAAACGCACACACTCCTGAGCCTTCTCTTTTATTTATATGTGCACACATATTGAATTGTGAAAGTATTTTCACAAGAAGTCCAACTGCTATAACTTTCAGTGACCCAATATGTAGGACTCCAGGAAAACAAAATAAGGATAACAAAAAGTGAGCTTTAATAGCTATAAAGTCCATTCAAGCCAGGAAACGCAGCAAAGTGGAAACACTCTCTGACATGAAGAGACGCAGACTACTGACACGACAAAGAACCAAAGAGTGGCAGGGGTATAAATACTCACAGACTAATGACAAATCAGCAACAGGAAGGAGAGGAGCACAGGAGGCAACAATCAAGGGCAGGAAGCAAAACTGAACACAATTCATGGAAGCCATCTGGCATCAAAGTAAAACAGGAATTGAGAAACATACTAGAAACACAGACACGAGATCAAACTTGACAGAAGACAAAACCCACCACAGGATAGCACTGAGGAGACACAGAGGGAACTAATAAGAGTCAAAACACAAAGAGGGGCTACAGTAAAAACAAACTAGAACAGAAAGTCAAAACCCTGATTAAAAAATTACAATAAACCATATTAAATTTACGCAGGGCTAGAACTAAGGCTAAAACAGAAACAGAGAATACAATAAACAGAGCACAAGAAGAAACTCAGAAGCTCAAAACCAAAAGCAAAACTCAAAACATAAAACTAGACTGCAAAAACCCAGGACCGTGGATACCAACTTGAAGTCTATATTACAGCTACTGTTATCGTCTCAGCTGTTTCTCAGCTACTACATTTCTCATTCAGAAATCTTTGAAACATTTAATCTGGAGTTGGAGCCATTCATCTACTGATCTTTAATTGTGAGCTTGTAATTTTATTTTGTCAAAAATAAAACAATTCTAAAAAGGCCATAAACATTTATCTGTACTTCACTGTCAACATTAGGAAGTTCTTTGCAAATGTTCATAATATTTCCAATTTTCAAAAAGTGGGAAAAAAAGTGGAAAAAAATTAATATTCCAACAGCTGAGCTGGGGAGCCAAAAATAAAAGTAAAATAGTGGAAATTACCTGAGTTTGTTGCATTACATTTGCATGAAATCTTGCGTATTTTTGAAGATTTTTAATATTAAAATAAAAGATATTTACATATGTAAAAACAGTGAAATGACCTATAAATATGGTCAAACACTGCTGTAATACAAATAATCTGGCACTGTGTGCTGGAGCCTAGCCCAGCTGTCATAGAGTGAGAGGCAGGGTACACCTTGGACAGACTGCCAGTCTATTACAGGGCCACCACAGAGAGACAGGCAACCATTCATGCTCACATTCACACCTATTTTAGTATCACCAGTTAACCTAATAAGTATGCTTTTGGACTGTGGGAGGAGGCTGGGGTTCCCAGGAGGAGGCTCATGCAGGAACAGGGGAGGCTCCATGAAGAGAGACTCCAGCCAGCCAGTGGATTTAAACCCAGGACCTTCTTGCTGTAGGGTGACAGGGCTAACCACTGCACCACTGTGGTGGCCATGTAAAAGATCTTGTATATTTATTAGATCTTTTTTGTTAAAAAGTGTGGAAACAAATTGAATAATCAGATTTTGAAACACTTTTTGCAAAATTACTGACATTTCATGTTATCTTTGTGTTTTTTTGGTTGTTTGTCTTTTAACACTAGAATTCTACTAGTGGGTGAGTTTTACGCATTTGATTGTGGTACATTAGTGTTCTAGGGTTAAAAGCAAGAATATAAATAGCTTCTCTCATTACCACCACAGTGGCTCATCTGCCTATAGCTCACCCTATCCCTTTTCTGTCATCCTAACCTTCTTCACTACATCCGTGAACCTTCTCTGTGGTCTTCCCCTTTTCCTCCTCCCTGGTAGCTCCAGCCTCAACATCCTTTGTCCAGTATATCCACTTTCCCGCCTCTGTTTTATCTCCAAACCGTTCAGCCTGAACTGTCCCTCTGATGTACTCATTTCTAATCCTTTGTGGTCACTCCCAGTGAAAATTTCAGCATCTTTAATTCTGCCACCTCCAGCTCTGCCTCTTGTCTTTTCATCAGTGCCACCATCTCCAAACCATAAATCATAGAGTATAGTTTGGAGTATCATTTTTAAAAGAAGAATGGGAGGCAGAGCCATCAGCCATCAGGCCCCTCTCCTGTGGAAACGGCTCTCACTTTGTATTCGGGAGACAGACACCCTCTCTATATTTAAGATTAGGCTTAAAACTTTCCTTTTTGATAGTTTATAGTTAGGGCTTAGTTATGCTGCTATAGATTTAGGTTTTATGCTGGGCATTTCTTCTTCACCCATGTCTTTTCACTCCCCATGTATTTATTTGCCACTGCTGCATGTCATTAAATGCCTTTTCTCTCCCATAGGCTGTGTCTCTCTTTACTCTCCTTTCTCTCTTCTCTCTCCCCTCACCGCCTGAGGCAGATGACTGCCCCTCCCTGAGCCTGGTTCTGCCGGAGGTCTCTTCCTGTTAAAAGAGAGTTCTTCCTTCCTACAGTTGCCAAGGGTTTGCTCATAGGGGATCGTCTGATTGTTGGGGTTTTCTCTCCAAAACTGTAGGGTTTTTACCTTACAGTATAAGGTGACTTTTGTTGTGAATTGGCACTATATAAATAAAATTGAATTGAATTGAATTGAATTGAATTGAATTGAATTGAATAGCAGGTCACACTACTATCTTGTAAACCCTCTCTTTCACTCTTGTTGCTTTTCTTCTGTCACAAAGAACCTCTGGCACTCGTCTCCACTCCACCCTGCCTCCACTCTCTGCTTCACCTCTCTTGTGCTCTGTCCATTGCTTTAGATGGCTGATCCCAGGTACTTAAATTCATCCACCTTCACTACCGCTACTCCTTGCATCTTCACCTTTCCACCTGCCTCCCTCTCATTCACACACATGTACTGTCCTGCTTCTACTGTATTTAATTCCTCTTCTCTCCAGTGCATACCTCCATCTCTCCAGGCTCTCCTCTACCTCCTCCCTACTCTCACTACAGATGCCTGCCTGACTTTAAGTGTCAACCTGTCCATCAACACTGCAAACAAGAAGTAGCTTAGAGCTGATCCTTGATGTAATCCCATCCCCACCTTGAACCCATCTGGCACTTTTACCACACACCTCATACATTTCCTGCACCACCCTTACATCTCTACCACTCCTGATTTCCTGATACAGTTCCACAGTTCCTCTCTTGGCACCCTATCATATGCTTTCTCAAGATCTTTAAGGACACAGCAACTCCTTCTGACCATCTTAATATGTCTCCATCAACACAATAAAAGCCAATAATGGTGAAAATAATAGAGGTACCCTAATATTCAAACAACACCTGATCAATTAATTAATTCTTCTGAATTTTTTATGTGTAGTCATGCAATGATATTGCAGATGTTATACACTTATTTAGAAAAATATTGAATGTGTTTGCTGAGAAAAGAACATTGCTTTTAATTAACAGACAAATCTATGTAAAATTTCAGAGCCTATACTTTTTTACTGTGATTTTTTTTACTGATTGGATCTAATTTTAGATACGTATTTACACTAATAAACTTGAATTTAACAAGTTTGTAAACATACATATTGGGGAAATTATGTGATTTTAAAGTGAAAAAATTCTGAATTTTTCCACAGAAATATTATTTATGGGCAGCATGGTGGCATGGTGGTTAGCACCATTATCTCACAGCAAAAATGTCATGAATGCAAATCCACCGGCTGGCCAGGGGCTTTCTGTATTGTAGTTTGCATGTTCTCTCCAGGTACCCTGACTTGCTCCCCACAGTTCAAAGATGTGCACAGGGTTAGGTTCACAGGCAATTCTAAACTGGCTGTAAGTGTGAATGGTTGTTTTTCTCTGTGTATTAGCCCTTCAATAATCTGGCAGCCTTTCCAGAGTGTACCCTGCCTCTCACCCTATGATAGCTAGAACAGCCTCCAGCCCCCTCACAACCATGAAATGGATAAGTGGCAGAAGATGAATGATTATTCACAGTTATACCTTTTTAAAAAATATTATTAGACATGTTAATTTACAATCTATTTCTGTAATTTAATGATATTTCGAGTATAAAACAACATGAAATTCTGTAAAATGTAACTAAAACTCTTTTTAATTGTTTGGGTTTTTTTTTTTACATTGTATATTAACAGAAGTAAATGGCAATAAATGCATTGTTCCATCCACTTTCATTATGCAAATAGTAGGAGTTCAGATATGTTTGACAAAAAAGGCTTGTGTTCATTTTTCCAGTTCAATGCCATTGCAAACCAGTGGAGAATGAGAGGGCACAGTAAGATAGTGTAATAAAAAGACCATCAGTCAAACCTCAAACAGCAACAACCACTGAAGAAAACAGAATGGAAACATGCAATTTACCTTTGTTTCATGTATTCATTTTTGGAACTTCACAGTCGCCTTATCATCCCACACAGACGGATGCTTTTGTCTGCCACTGGTTTTCCTCTTACTTACAGAGCAGAAGCTTCAGCACACATTTGGGTCACATGCTTCTTATATATCATTGATTTGCCAGGTCTCTTTTTTATTGCACTTCATTGCATTTATAAGGTTGTGCTGAGAGCAAGACACAGAGAAAATGCATGCAAACAGACAAAATGGAAATATCTTTACTCACGTAACAACACAGTTGAAAAGACAGACAGAAAAAACAAACACAACCAAATATTAAAATAATTTGCAAAGTTAGAAAACCCTGTCAAATACAGAAACATTAATAACACAGACAAGAAGAGGGGGCTACCGTATGACTTAAGCTCATTGCAGTGGTTTATTTTTGAAGTGCCACATTAAAATAAAGATACAACTCATTTTCGAACACCATTAACTGAATTGACTTTGATGAGTCATGAACTCTTGCAACAACAAGCGTGTTTGACTGTGTCCATCTGTCACTTGCGGAATGAGAACAGGAAGGTGGACACAGTGCAGATACAACCAGGCAGGAAGTTACGTTTGAATTGCAAAATAGTGGCATGCTGACAGGCTGACAAGTACTCAGGTGACAGAACATAGGAACAATTAGGAACTGAGACAGCAATCTGGAAACAATGTTTGAGTAACAATCTGGCAAGAAGAAGGGCTGATTAGAATGAGGAAGAGTTGAGGTGGGTGTGGCAGTTCGACGTTTGGGACAGAACAAAAGTCCAAGGACATCTCGAGGATGAATGGTGTGTGACAGGAGCCAGGAGTGAGAGAGAGATACAGGAAAGATGGGCGACAGGCTCACTTTTTGGTCCATCCTCCCAAAACTATTCTATTGTAGGGTGTGCTATTGTGGCTCAGTGTGACAGTGAATGCTTGGGAACCAGAGGGCAGCTGATGTGACGATGATCCGATACTTGCATGTGGCATTTGGAGTGGTTGATACCTGGTTGTTAATCCCCTAACGGGGGAAGTTGGAAGGTACTGTATAGCTTCTTCTTTAGTACTTGATTGTGTTCATTATGTGCAAGCATTCCAAAGCTTCTACCTTGCTGTCAAACCTGTCAACAGGTGCATTTATTGACAGACTAACTTATCCACTGCACTAAATTTGTGTGTCCTATGATTAATGTCAAGCACTCATATGCATAACTGCATGAAATATAAGTCAGACAATGAGAGATTGCTCCATACTGTAAGAAAGTGTTGTGGAAAATATTTTCTAAATTTAAAAGGTTTTACTTAAGTCATGTTTCAGATTTAGGAGTCCTTCAGGATTTAAAATGACCAGGTGCTTTATTGATTCAGTTTAGTGAAATAGGCCTCAGGTGTAGCTTTTCTTAAGATATTTAAGCCAATTGTCCCAGAGTCATAACCAGTGAATATCAACACACCAACCATTCCCAAAAGTTGGCACAGAAACAAAATATAGCATACATAAATAACCTGGTAAAAGACATCCTCTGTTTGGATGGACTCCATAGGCATTTAAAGAGATATACACACTATTTTTTCCAACATCTACGACACGGTAGTGTATTTGTTTCAAAATATTTCACAATTCACACATTATTGTGATCTATGAAGTGCAGAACAAAAATGATACATTTTCTTCTGACTGACTGGCTGTCATATGACAATTAAACTCCACTGAGAAGTCAGCAAGGCTCACAAACAGTCATGGATATGAACACATCAGCATGTCATAGTGCTGATGTTATCAGAATGGTGATTAAAAAGGCCCCAACCATGCCTTCCTAATGTGGGAGTCGACTAGTAGGCAGACTCCCATCATGATCAAGACCAATAAGATTATGATCATCACCATTCAACAGTACAGACAACTATGACTCTGACCTTAAGCACAGTTTGTGTGAAAACCCATTAGCCAATCACTGTGTGCAGTTTTCACTGAAATGTGACCCATACTCTAGGAGGAGTAGCAATTTTTGTGAAAATGGAAAAGTGCCCATACAATGATGGCTACGATCTCTACCTTGAGCACAACTTGAGTGAAGATCCATCAGGTGATCATTGTGTGCAAGTTTTACTGTAATCTGACCAATATTCTTGGAGGAGTAACAGTTTTTGTGAATTGTGGATGGACAGACAGACGCCAGACACCTCACTATGGCATTAGCTCATTGGTCCTTCGGTTGGATGAACAAAAAACATGTTATACGTTTTAAAAGAACGGTTACTATGCTGCAAATTTATGCAAAATAAGTACTTCCTTATAAGCATGATTAACCATTGCATTGTTGTAAAGCTGTATCCATTCTATGCAAAGTCACAGAATCCATCTGTCCATTTTCTTAACCACATCCAGCCAGGTTCAAAGAGAGGCTGGGGCCTTCCTCACAAACAGAGATCCACACACATAGCCAAATTAGAATCACTGTTTAACCTAACATGCATGTCTTTGGACTATGGGAGGAAACCAGCACACACGGAGAAAACCGAGAAAACCCCCACAGGCACAGGGAGAACAAACAAACCCAGAGACAGGTTGTTACTGTGAGGCATTTAAACCCTTATGAACAGGTGATCTGACCAAAGAAAACTTGTACTGAGAAAAGAAAAAGTTAAAGCATTAAGCCATGTGGTACATTAGAGAATATAAATTAAACTAACCTTGCCCAGTGAAGCAGTACTGTTTCTGAGATTGTCATTGTGTGCAAATGTGAGTGTTCATACTTTTAATCCAAACAATCAACTAGCACTGAGAATCACACAAATAGTAACCAAACAAAGATGCTGCTGAAGTGCTGTTTAGAAAATACAAGATATTTTGAATCTTGCATGTTTTGATTATGGCTGAGAAAACAAATGCAGTCAGACAGGACACAAGCAAATCAGGGAAGTGTCTTTATTAATTGGCCAATACAGATGTAGCTTTTTTTTTTAAATACTGCAAATGCAAACCAGAACAAAACAAGCTGTATAAACAGAAAACAATCAAATATTTAACCAGTCAAAAATAATACAGAATAAAGATGGTTTCTTAATATGCTTGCCTTGTGTTTTCTTGCCTTTTCTGAAGTTGCAGTGCATCAAGCTCTTGGCACCAGCATAATCTCACAATACATAATATAGTAGGTAGAACGTACTGTATGTTGTGATTAATGAAGGTTGCAACATGCTGCAGTAACTTTGCAATTTCATTTCATGAAAGAAAAACTGCTTGATACCACTGAAACCCTGCACTAAAAAGTGTTCCACTGCATTACATTAGTTAGTACTACAAAGTGATGAAGAAAAGAAGGAACATACGCATCACATTTAGGCCAAACAAAGGTGCATAATGCTTGATTTCCTTTTTCTTGTTGGGGATTTCAGGAAAAAATTGAAAAAGCTTTTCTTCACATTATCTTGTAGGTTCTGGCTTCTTCTTCAGCACGCATCCCAACTATACTTTTCAGTTATTATGGCATTCTCAGTTCATCTTCTTTCTGTTTCTATGAGGTCCATATCATTTTTGTGTTCAGGCAGAAACCAGAGCTGACATGCTCTTCTGGGAAATGGGGTAAAAAGTATGTGAAAATGACTTCCATTAGTGGATGAAAGCTAGTAGATGCACAAAAAAAAAAAAAACTGTGTGAAAAAATGAGTAAATGAACCAAGAAGCAGAGCAGAACTTGGAGTGAAAATGGTTTCTTGTAGTTTATCAAAGAAGAAAAACTTCTGACAACTATGTCAGTGTAATTCTGCTGACCGTACCAATAAATAAAAATTTTGGTAAAGTTTGAGGATGAATGTGTTGTGAAAGTGCTGAAAAGTACTTGAAAATGTATCCACATCTGTGCTTTGTAGAACTTTGGTTCCATCTTTGCATGGTGTCATATCACCACAAGAGTCCTAAGTGTGGTGCACATTACCCTGCATATTACAACCAATAATCTCAAACTTATGTAAAGATTTATCTGAAGAGTTAAATGAAAATTGCATTGGCTATGCTCCTAAACAATAACCTAAATAAACATTAACACACAATAGTATGGTAGCAGTTCATAAAGGTGCAGTGTTATTTCAGAGTGATATTTGCATTTTGAAAGGTTTCCAATAATTATCAAATTAACCAGGCCTACATAAAAGAGCAGAGCAAAAATCTGAATTCTCCTACTGTTGTAAATGTAATTAAAGCTTGTAAAAAAATGAGATAAAAATACATTTTAAGGCATAATTAGTGGAGTAAGATGCGAGAAAGGCTGCAATATAGGGGTTCATGAAGGCCTCAAGAGAGTGTTGAAAGTACTGATACTGTTTTTCTCCAAGCCCTTTCTCTCTTTTCTCTCTCAAGTATTGCATCAAAATTGAGTAGCCCACAAGGTACATTTTTACTGTACATAGAAGCAACACTGTACTCACATGCTGTGCAATTATGAGAATACAGAGTAAATCATTTTTCTAAACCCACGCTTCATCAACACCTCTGTGAAGCTTTCAGTGGTGAAAAAAGAAGTACAAAAAGAAAAGAAACTAAATGGTATAGGTGCAGTCTGGCATAGTTTTTGCTATTTGTCAGCAGAGTAACAGAACTTGTGCAAGCAAAAAGTTCTGTCAATTAAAAAATGTGTTTGATGTCCCTTTGAAGGTCATCTCCTTGTGGACCTCTGGAGCACTACCAATGCTGCGGCTATTTTTAGGTTGCTCTGTAGAAGTCCTACTCTGACCACTTGCATATTTGCAGATACAGTTTCACCAAGTCAAACTTCCCCTTCTGTGATTTTCCCTTCTTCTCACAGGGTCCCTATTTAATCCAAAATTTTATTTAAAATCCCCTTTCTCAGATACAGAGTGTTGAATGACCCATCATAGGATCCATCATATCATAAAGATCTCATAGTATGAAATTATCCCAATAGAGCGTGTTGCTCTCAGAGTGCAGGCCTCCTTTTGGTCCCTAGTTTCCAAAAGTAAAACAGGATGCAAATCATTTAGTTATCAGGCCCCTCTGCTATGGAACCAGCTCCCATTTTTGGATTTGGGACAAAGACACCCTCTGGTTCTGCTGGAGATCTCCTCCTGTTAAAAGGGAGTTCTTTTTTCCCACCATCACCAAGTACTTGAACATAGGGGATTATCTGATTGTTGAGGTTTTTGCTTTGGTTTAGTCAGGTCTTTACCTTTTAATATAAAATTCCTTGACTCCAAATCAAAAATGAATTCAAACTTACCCAACTTTTATGTCGCTAGTGATGAGGTTTTGTTCTGGTTCTTCATCTGTGTCCCAGGGACCAAACAGGTGTCTTCAGTGTAAGAGCCTGCAGGCCCCTAAGTCTGAAGATGGTACATCAAGTCAGGGGTGTGAATCAGCTTGTTTGTTTCCATTCACAGGGTTGTGCACCTTAAATTTGTCCCCCAGGGTGAGACTGTCAGTGAGTTCTACAGTAACATCCTGAGGTATCTGAAGGTTAAAAAAAAATTCAGTGCAAACAAATGCTCAACTGTGACACATGACATTGTGCTATCATGCCCCCGCTCACAGTGGATTAAAAATGCAGGGGCTTTTGGACATGCACACGCACACACACACACACACACTCTTTACTCACTGTCCTCCCAACCTGCCACATTTGGCTCTCTGCAACTTTGTCCGTTTTTTCCAAAATGAAATCCAAGTTGAATTGTTGCAGTTTTGACATAATGAAGGACACTGAGAGTGCATATTTGTCCAACAGCAGCAATAAGTTGTTTAAAAAACTGTTTTATGAAAACCTTTGTACACTACTAGCAGAACCAAGCAGTAGATGGATAAAGGCTGCAAATAGATTGTTAAGAGTCCAATATTCTCCTGAGTTTATCAGGCAACAAATAAGGTAATTTTGTATCACACTGAGGGGAAAAACGAATGAAAAAAGACAGAAAAGTACAGAATATTCTATTTTAACTGTTTTTCCTTTGTGTTGATCTTAATCATATCCCTTCTTCAGCAAATGGAACTGTTGTTTATGTTTATGGGGGTAGCAAGCAAGTACATTTTCATTTTGGTATTAGTAAAAACTAAGTACAGCATAGAAATTATTGGCTGTTTTGAAGTAGTCAAGGAAACATTTCATACTCTTTTATACAGGACCTACTGATTAGGTGGCATACTGGAACAGGGCCATTCTATAAACTTTGGTTTGTTCTTTTTGAGCCATTACTTGGTGGATTTGCTGGTGCGCTTAAGATTACAAGGTCCAGTTCCCTGAGGCAGTGAAGCAGCACTAGACCATAACATGTCCACCACCATGCTTCAGAGTATGAAGTTTTTCTCCTGAAAAGCTTCCTTTGGTCTGAATCAAACATATCTGCTGCTGTTGTGGCTAAAAGGCTTAGTCTTTGCCGTCATGTTCATATGAAACTTATCTTTAGCTTTGGCCAGCAAAGGCTTTTTTCCGGGCACACCACTTTGGCATGAACAGCTGCAAGTGTTACCAGCTGGTCATGTAATGAAACTTTGAGCGCAAAGAAATCTCCATACTCCAGATGTCAGGGGTTTAAGGCCCCACCTTTCAGTCTCTGTGAAGGCTCTAGTTATTGTCATATAGAGCATAACTCCACATTCTCCTGTCTGATTTTTAACTGTGGTAAATATAATGGTATTTTTACTTTTTCATGTGACTCATCTGCTTTTGTTCAAAATGTCAAAAAATGTGATTTTTTGAAAGATTTATTTCTTTTGTCAGAGTATATCACTTTTCTTTTCTTTACGTGCTCCTTTTAAATACATGTTTGGTTTAAAGACAGTCAGGAAGCACCTTGCAAAACTGAACAGCAGTGTGAATTTTTTTAAAAAAAATCACTGTGGGCTGCTGAGTTTTCAAAGTATATCAGCCAAATGTGCAGAGATGGACATTTAGAACATAATATCTGGGTTTTGCTGGTGTATTCTTTGATGAATATAATACAAAATACATTAAGTTCATTCTAAGTTTATCTCTTCCCCTTAGTCCATGTCTTTGTATTTTAAAGATATGTTTAATGTATTCATACTCGTCTGCCAAAAACATCAATCTGTATTGAGTCGACTTTTTTATCCAAAGTTTTCACACAGATCGCACAGACTTTACTGCTTTGATGGTAAATGTGCCATTTACCTTGAAAAGCACATTTTCTCTCCTTTTTTTGACACTGAAATATAAAATGAGGTGAACCTAAATCAATGCCACTGGTCATATAACACCTGACTTTCCTCTTCCATTTTATTGTACATCCTGGGCTATAAAAATCACTGGCCTCAGATTACTGTATGACTCAGTTTGGGGGCAGTGTAAATCCCTAGGATTTTTACATTTGCTCATCCCCAACCCATTCATTCCTTCCTACCACACACAGCTCTTGGGATTAAACGGATTGAGAAGGGGGCAGGGAGTCCTCTGGGTACTGGCTCTTTCAGCTCTTGCTTTGCGGATGATGGTCAGCTGCCGTTATGTAAGCCAAGTGGATTTCAAATGCATCGTTGGGCCATTCTCCTCTGCGGTGCATTATTTCTTTGTGCTCCACTAACCAGGTAGCCCACGCAGACCATGCAACACATATGCAATTGCTGATGTACAGTAGCCCATATAGTCCCTGCCTCTTACACACTGCAGTGAGCTTCACATTGTGAAGGACACTGGTACCTACTAACACTTTTCATGCGCTCATCTTGAAATTTGTTTGCAGACAGAACCTGATAGCTTATGCGTTTAACTGCCACTCATATCAGCCAGACAATGCCGAAGAAACAGACTTGCTATATAACCTTGCCATATTGTATTCACAGGATGCATTTACAGGTACTGATGACTGTGTTCCACTGTGTGTGAAATCCCATTATCCAGAGAGATTTGTAGCAGACCTGTCACACTTTGGCAAAAAATATAAATAGAGGACAAACCAAACAATATCACTTAAAGGCCCGTGAAAGCTCCTGAAACAAACTGGTTTGGGCAAAAAGGCCAATTCAAATGTTCAGCTGAGAGGCAGTCCAGCTTGGCTGCCTAGCCTTGTTGAAGTTATTGCTGAAACTGTATTAGCGAGATGTCACTATAACTTTATAGCCATTTACAACTGACTATTATGATGAGCAAAACAAAACACCAAAATAAATCAGAATTGCAATCAATCTTACATTCATGCATACATTAAACACAGTGCTAAAGCAGACGCTCCACCAATATCAGATTTTATTTTGCATATGAATAATTTCCGATATCCATGCATACAGTATAATGAGCTCACAATGTGGTAGAGACAGAGAGAGCAATAAAGAAAGAGAGAGAGAGAGATATCATTCTCACAAAAATATATATTCCACCTAATATAATGGACGGTACTGTAGGTTATAATAACACAGCAGCAACCCACATTGCTTGCACTCAATTAGTGTTACAGTGTCACAAATGAGGTTATTAAAATTGGTTAACTTCATTAATAAACTTTTGAGTACATTTTCATCCAAGTTTTGTAGAAATTTTTTAATGGCCTCATAAAATTTTGCTTTCTTTTAACTGGAACCTGATATATATTTACATGACATTTCATATAAAATAAATACTTATATAATGATACATTTATATCATCACTGTAAACATGAAAACAAAACAGACGTCATATATTTTTTGTACTACAGGTACTGCAGAGTCAAACAAAAGTGCTTGATAAAAGACAAGATAATATGCACCTCTGTTCTTACTGTGATTGTTCCGAGATCAGATAGCACCGTATGAGTCCAGATAGAAGATGTTTTAGGTTTATATTTGGTATTTTTCCTCACTCAGATGGTTTTTTACACTCTCAGTAACAGCATATTGGTTTATGTCTCTGAGCTCTGGTTCAGACAGAGTCCACCTTGACCTGGTTATTGTTCGTCATGAGTGGTGACGGTTTACTCTTGAGCCTCTCCCCTGCATCATTGGAGCTGTCCTGGAAGAAGATGCGAGCCGTACACACTGACACTACAATACGTTTGTACTCGCGCCGGAAGTTCTGGTTCAGCACACCATACACAATGGCATTAAGGCAGCTGTTGAAGTAGGCCATAAAGTAGCTGGCCACGAATAACCACTCGGGGATCAGAGGAATCACTACCTCCGGTTTGATCGCTACAGCCAGTCCAATGAAGTTTAGTGGCGCCCAACAGACAGCAAAGAGCACAAACACTACAAACATTGTGACAAAGTTTCTAACGTCATGCGGCGTCAGCTTGGGACGATTGTCTGGCTTGACCCGCCTTCTTACCTGTATGACCAAAATCCAAATGCGCAGGTAGCAATAGGTGACAATCATGATGGGTAAAATGAAGTGGAAGAAAACCACAGCGATGGTGTATGCTGAGCTGGCCGACTGCTCAAAGGTACAGGAATAAACTCGTGGGTCATACTGAAGCGAGCCCACAAACAGGTTGGGCACGATGGCCACCACAGTTAGTGCCCAGATTAACATCACATAGCAGACAGAGTTTTTGTCGCTATACAGTTTATCGTATTTGAGGCTGTGGCATATATAACAGTATCGGTTGATGGCGATGCCAGTGATGTTGAAGATGGAGCCAATGACGCTGACACCCATGAGGAAGCCACTGATTTGGCAGTGGACATAACCCAGGTTCCAGCCATTGTGGAAGATGGAGGTGAGGACCAGAGGGTATGGGTAGATGGCCACCACAAGGTCTGCCACTGCCAGGCTCACCACAAAGATGTTCCCTACAAGACATGGAAGGGCACATGAGTCACACACTTAATACTTAAGATCCAATTAAAAGAGAGATGGAGCCTCAGAGAGTGCAAAACAAATATGACCTTAAAGATGACATGGAAACCTCATCATTAAAACAAATTTGCGAAGTTACCCCTGGGGTTTTTGGATTGGATGTTTTAAAACACGAATGAAGCTTTACTACTTATTCCCCCTTTCTCCTAAGTCAGAAACTTTTAATTTGGACAGGGAAGTGGAGTTATGATTTTATTATCTCACATTATGAGAATAACTACTACAGTGAAGTTCTTCTGTGGTGATCAAAATCAAGGTTCAAGGCTCTTCATTTCTTGCAGAATTAAAAGTAAAGCAAAATGTGACTGACACAAATAACAATCTTTTGAAAATCAAGAACCTGTTATATGGTTTCTAATATAGCTGCCCCTAATTAAAACAGATATAATTAAACATGCTAAAACAAAGGGAATAAACAGTAACACAATACTTTAGAGACATGCACGTGTTTCTGTTGCTGCTTCATTACTTAACCCACAGGAGAAAGGGTGCCGAGGCTGGGTGTTGAGAAGTAATGCATCTGCAAATTTGGTAGTATGTATGCACATGTGTGCTAATGTCAATGCATAAACACATAATTGCCATGATGTGGCATGTGTGAACATCAGCTTGCATTTAGCTGTAACCTTTTGATGTTGCTCAATGATAAGAGAGGGAGGTCCCTGTTGCTAAATAATGCATGTTTCTACTTGTCAGCAAGGACTCCACAATGCACATGTAAGGTAAACATGATCTAAAGCAAATGATGACAAACATACAGTGCGTGGGCTAGAACCAGCCCACCAAAGGATCCAATCTGTCTCACTGGATGGTTTTACAGAGTGAATTTTGGACTGTATACTGCACTTTACATCACAAAGCATTGTTTAAGTCAATACAAATGGATCTTTTCATGAGAATGGCTGTCTGAAATGTATGTCTCACCAGAAGCATAGACTGAATCTTTTTCAGTAGGGTACCAATGGCACTGCCATAATAGCTTTGTAGTGTAGTGCTTTATGCATTTGTCTTGCAAGCGAAAGGTCACTGGTTTTAGACCTGGTGAAGACACAAGCCCCTTCCACTATGGTAGGGCTGCATCAGGATGGGAATGTGGCATTAAACCCATGCCAAATTACCTATGTTGAGTCAGTTGCTGTGGTGACCCCTTGGAGAAAATACAAAGAAGCAGCTGAAGGTGCCTATCCATGGCACTACAAAATCACACCAAAGTGAGATGGTTAAACCAGGGAGCTTAACAATATAAGATAAGGAAACAGTTGAAGGAGTATATGGCCTAAAAACTAAAATAAGTTTGACACCCCTGATCAAACTACTATGCAATAATCATGGACAAGGAGAGTTGACAGGCAGAGACTGATTCTCAACCTCTTTCAAATGATGAAAGAGACAAAAGAGCAAATATCTGGTCACACCGCAGAAAGAGGCTCACTTGTGTATGCAGGTACATAGTAGTTTATGACTGTCCTCGTCCTCAGTTACACATCTCTGCATTTTAGCTCGAGTTATCAATGAATGCTCTGTCATGGCAATGCTGGAGGACCCTAACATCCAGCCAAAAATTGCATTTCCTTTTCTATATTCAGACGTAAGCACCGTATTACGAAGCCTAATGACAAGCCTGGATTTGCAAATGTATCAACAACTTGTCACAAATGATAAAATGTAAAAGATTCTGGATGTCAAATGGAAGCTAAAGTGCATCATATATCACTGAAATCACTGCAGTGCACAAAGGAATTTCATTTTAGCACTGACATTTGTGCAGTCAGTATTAGACATACTCCCCCAACCTGTAGACAGATCTGTCAGTCTCACCTGAGCATTAGAAACACAATGGTGCTCAGTGGCGCTGTTACCTCTGATAAACCACGCCATTTTACTGTCAGGGATCACATGTGGCTATTAAATAAGTTTTGTCCTTTCATATTTGTCATTCAGCTGCCCTCTGTAAGGAATTAAGTGCACCTGCTGTTGTCACAAGATCCCATGGCTTCTAGAGAGCTTTACTGCAAGTGTGTGTGTGTGTGTGTGTGTGTACACACTCTTGTATGTCTATCCCTGTGAGGACCTTAAGGGTAAGGACGCTTTTTGGGAACTAAGAACTTTTTTCCAAAAGAACCTGTGGAGTGTGAACAATATATAAATAAAACATAATCAAAACACTGCTCTGTGGTGCTATAAGTAATCAAAAATCCATGAGGTACCTTGACATTTTTGGATTTTCAGGATTGATTCAGCCCAAGAAGATTTGGTTGTGCAAACTCACATGAGCTAAAGGCCATACTCATCAAAATTAAAACAAAGAAAAGCTTGAAATATTTCATTTCACATGAAATTAATATAATATTTCTGAAAACCTAACCTCTTGAACTAAAATAAAAAATCACTTGCATTTAATTTGATATTCAGCCTATCACCAGGAGGATGGTAACGGGATAGCCAGAGGAGGCTCTGGGGACACTGCAGAGCTGTTTTGAGATGACTGACTGGCAGGTATTCTGGTAGCTGCAGGGAGAGGACATTGATGGGCTCACAGAATTAATCACGGACTATATTAACTTTTGCACCGATGCCATAATCCCACCAAAAAAAATGATTAAATATATACAAACAACAAACCTTGGGTGACAAAGGACATCAAAGCACTCCTGAACAGGAAGAAGATGGCCTTCAGAACTAGAGATAGGAAAGAGCTGATAATAGTCCAAAGAGAAGTAAAGCCAACAATTAGGGTGGCCATAGACAAATATAGGAGGAAGCCGGAGTGGAGGCTCCAACAGAATAATAGGGGAGATGTTTGGAGTGGCATGAAGACCATCACTGGTTTGAGACCCAACAGTGGCCGAGGAGTTTCCTGCTGTTGACCTGCAACCACCAACCGCTTTGTCACATGATGCGAACAGAAGCATCTGCAGTTTAGCATGACAAATACTAAAGAACTGGTTATGGACATGAGAAGGACCAGAACACCAGTGATCCCTGTTTCCATCAGTGGGGTCTGTGTGGAGCCAGTGGAGGACTACAAATACCTTGGTGTTCACATTCACAAAAAGCACTTTCAGTGCTCAGTTAGAGTTATAAGTACCAATCCATTTACCATTTACAATAAACCAGACTTTATTAAACACACAGAAGCCTTTTACAAGAAGGGCCAGAGCCATCTCTATTTCCTGAGACAACTCAGGTCCTTCTATATCTGCCAGATGATGCTCAGGATGTGGTAGCCAGTGCCATCGTCGATGCTGTAGTGTGCTGAGGCAACAGGCTGAGAGTAGCAGACAACAACAGACTCAACAAAGTGATCCACAAGTCCAGCAATGTTGTGGGTGTGGAACTTGACTCTCTGACAGTGGTGTCAGAAAGGAGGATGCTGTTAAAGTTAAGGACAATATTTCTTCTTAACTTCTTCTCAACCAGTTCATATTCTATATATTACATATTGTATATCAGGTTTAACTTTGGAGTTATTTATGTTAAATACTGCAATTCATACAGACATGTTTATTTGTTTATTAATTTTAATCCTAATATCTACCCTTTCAGATTTATATTTATTGCCCTTCAAATTTATATCTAACTGAGCATCTTCAACACAATGCAATTTGCCCCCTAGGATTAATAAAGTGTTCTGATTCTGATTCTAATTGCATGTCCTACTAATGGACAAAAACAAGTGAGAACCTGTGTGGAGAGAAGGGTGCAGTTAGTAAAACTGTGTGTACTGCCAAATGAAACATGTTTCCACGTTTAGAGAAAGTTCTAGACAACGTGTTAACACTCATCTTTAGGGGCCTCCCCCTCTCTACCGCGGGTATTCTTTACTGTAACAACCCTGTTACAGGGTTTTAAAGTCAAGTCACTCAGTATTAACAGCCTTGACCTTGACAAGGTGAAATGCCTACAGGCAGGTGGCTCTTTTGGCTGTTGGACTCTCTCACTCACTGACTCTGTCACTGTGACTAGTCCTGTGATTGACGCATCACTTTGAGTTTTCATTTGGCTTCAGGAGAGATATGGCCTGGTGCTGTGTCCCTTTTCCATTTCTGCAATCCTGCACTTTCAACCAATTTCTATTAGGACTTAGGTACAACTGAAGCCCATATGAGCATTTTTTTTCTGCCAATGAAACTTGCAATGAATTTTGCTACAGCCTGCTAAGCTGAGAAGATACACAGTTCATTTAATGTCAGCTTGACTTGTTCCTCATTTTATGGTGTTGCAGCATAATCTCAGAATGGAATATAGTGATTTTTGAACTGTTTCCCAGACAGGTTATTACATTACATCCAAATGACTTTTCCAATAATCTTAGTGAGTGCTAATTTTCGTCGTAATGACACCTTCAACCTGAAACATCTGAATCTAGATTTTCTCCCATCTTCAGAGCAGTTAGTCCAGTTCAGTCAGGCTGAATGTGAAGGGTCTGTAAGCAGCTATACTGAGGTCTTTCAACAGATTTTCCAAAGGGATTTCAGAGCTGGCTTCTACTGGGTCATACAAGGGCGGTCACTTTCCTGTCCTGAAGCCACTGCATGATATGAGAGGGCTGTGATTTAATTTGAGCTTAGCATACTGTAGGTGCAGTCACAGACTTTTTAATTTTTGAATCTTTTGTTTCCATTTTTTCATCTAAGTTCTGCTTCTTGGCTCTTTTCTAATTAAAAATTTCACCTTTTATCAACTCACATCATCTATTCTAGTTTGGTTTATTAATTCAAACAGGCCTAAACCTTTACACTAATTATCTCCATGTACTAATCAGTAAGTGTATTGTTTATCCTAATCAGATACTAGGGTGCTACAATGTCTTTTCCCTCACAGTGGTGAACTCCCTGGCAGACACCAACACAAACACTGGCCAAGTCAGAGGGAAGGCCAATTACACGGTTATTGCCCATAATTGGGCATTAGTACAGAATTAAGTCTAAGCCAAGAACTCATCAACTTTTAATCAGTGGGACTTTGAATTCATAACTGGCTGTATATCCCTTCTGCTGAGGAAACAACACAATATAAGGCTTCACATTTGACTGCATTTATCCTAACAAGTCCTCTGTCTCAGAAAAAAAAAAAAAACACCCACCACATGAGACTGCCACCTTCATGCTTCATAGAAGTGGTGTGTTTGACTAGTGGTGGATGTTTCCTCCAGACTATTTTTCATTGCAGCTGGAAAGTTACATGTTTGCATTGTACAAGACCACTGTTTTGCTCTGAGAGTCATACTGTTTTGTTTTTGGTTTGCCTTGTCATTCTTTGTACTCTGACAAGTTGCACATCAAGTGCTGCTCTGAGTGTTGTCAT
>VUQH01046609.1:0-16076 GCA_015106775.1 Etroplus canarensis
AGTGTCTTGTTGTTGTGTTTTCTTCTTTTTGCCTTTCTTGTGTACTGTTTTTGCATTGTAGGGTGTCCTTGGCATTGTTTACATTGCATCGCATTGTTGCAACTGTTGCACATGTTGCACACATTGCACTTTATTTATTTATTTATTTATTTATCTCTATTTTTAAAAAATCTTTTAAACTTAAATTTTTCTAACTGTAGAAATAAAAACTAGTCCTGTCTCTGTCACATGTCATATGTTTACATGTTTATATGTTGCACCAGGTCCTGGAGAAACATTATTTCATTTCACTATGTTCTGCGCCAGCTATATGTAGTCGAAATGACAATAAAGCTCTTGAATCTTGAATCTTATGTTTTTAAACTAATAAAGTAATTAGTTTACAGCAGTGCCATTGCCAGGCCAACGCATGGAAGAAAGTCCATTCAACTGGACTGACTTTTCAGTCTCTTCCATACTCAAACTTTCCTCAGTTGCTGCTTCGGTGTTCCATTGGGCTTTGTAGGTGAAGTACCCATCTCAGTTGTATGTTTGAAGTTGACAATCATCCTGTCAATGTCACCTTCCCCTGTGTGTTTATTGACACTACTGCACAATATCTGCCACTGTTCTCTACCTGCCTTCACACTCCCAACTTTCCAGGCTTCAACAACTGGAAAAAAGAAGCCATTATGGTAGGTATCCTTACATAGTGTGTGTGTGTGTGTGTGTGTGTGTGTGTGTGTGTGTGTGTGTGTGTGTGTGTGTGTGTGTGTGTGTGTGTGTGTGTGTATCCATGAGAAATGGCAGTCATAGAAATTAAGTGGCAGGAATAAATTCTTTTGTGCTAACCTGATTTGAAGAGGGTATGTTTACTGTGACACAAGATGCCAGGCATGCTGATTAAAAATTAGGAGTTGGAAAGTTGAAGAAAGCTGTTTTTAAGTGATAAAAGATGGGAACAAACAGAAAGCTTGACTTCATCCCACCAGTCTCAAGGTTTTCAGTTTTAGAAATCCCCATGACTAGCAGATCCGTCCCTCCTACCACCAAGGACTGAGGTGGCAAAAATGGAAACGCACTGGAACGAGCAGAAAAATATTCACGTTCTCAAAATCCATTAGCCGAATAGTCCCAGAGAACTGGAAAAGTGCTTATCTTTAAATAAGCTGGAAGAACTCAAGTAACTATGACAGGCAATTTACTGATCATAATAATGCAAGCATGAAACATGACACTGTAACTGTAATAGCTGTATGATGTCTCAACCTGACAGCTCTATTTATAACCCAAGCTGAGTTTGGAGGATGACTCTTTTCTTACCAGTGTTCTGTTACTGTGAGAGCATAACAATGTCAATAAGAAGGGTTTGGCTGGTGAAAGGCATTGATCCAAAGCAGAGGAATGGAAACGAGAGAAAAATGCAGAAATGAAGGGGGAAGGAGAGACATAAACACAAAAAGTGAGGAAGGGTTCTGTCCAGGAAGGAAATCAGGAGCATAAACCTATAATTCAAAGTTTATTTTGATTTGTTTATCTAGCTGTCGATAGGGAAGAACAAAAGTCTCATGAAGTTTTGTATTAATGATAATCAACTTGGATTAGATGTGGCGATTCGACAGTCCTGACCACTGCACCACCGCGTGACCAGTGGAGTGAATTAGATGACCACAGGCAGGGTGGGGAAAATCCATCAGAGGTATTTCGAAAACATTGGGGATATCCGGTACCACAATTTGCAATGTCCCGAAAAAAGACGGAAACCTCTTGCGCTTGTACTGAGCAAGAGACGTGGAACTGCTCCACAAAGGGAAAAACAACAGCAACTGATGACAGACAAATGGTGAGAGCCGTAAAGAAATAACCCCAAACAGCAGTCTGTACTATCATGCAAAACCTCGAAAGAACCGGGGTAGAAATATGACAGTCCACTGTTTGGAAGAGACAACAAGAACACAAAGGCAATTCTGAAAGATGCAAATCGCTCATCAGCTGTAAAATTGGATAGCCTGATTGGAATTTACAAAAAAGTACAAAGACGAGCCACCACAGTTTCAGAGCAAAATTTTAAGGACTGATAAAACAAAGATACCAACATTATAGATAAGCCCAAAGCATGGCGAACGAAGGAATCTCCTCATGATTTTAAACATTTAAGCTCATCTGTGAAGCGTGGTGGAGGCTGTGTCAAGGCTCGGGCTTCTGGTAGTAGCAGAATGAGTGCAGAAGCCTGCCAATTTATTGAGAAGTTAATCCAAACTAATGAGGAATGAACCAAAACATACTGCCACCTCAACAAAGGACTTCATCGGAGGGGTGACTAAGTCAGTCACCAGTCTTAACCTAAATGAACATGCATTTCACCTCCTGAAGAGAAGATTGAAGGGGGAACTCCCCCAAAACAGGCAAAATCTAAAAGATAGCATGATAAAAGCCTGGAAAAACAATAACCAGTGAAGAAACAAGGGTCATATGCTTCATACAGTCATTAGAAGCAAGGGATATGCAACCAAATATTGAGTATTTTTGACTTTAATTCATCTTAAAACATTCTGTTTCAATCCTTTTTGCTCACTTGAAAAACTGTGTAGTTTCATGCAAAATGTGCTCTGTTCTATACTGTTTAACATATCTAGATGTAAATATCAGGGACTAAAAGCCAAAACTCTGATCTCTGTTCTCATATTCACCACTTGATCTCACACACAAATGTCTTCAGTGCACAACAAAAACAAATTAACTGGCCTTGCTGTTCCCATACTGTTGGTGGGGCCTGTAATATAAAGTCCTACAAACACAAGAGCTGTAAAACTGATGATACTATCAAACTAACAGTGTGGCTTATTAGAGATCGAGGACTCTTTAACAGGTGTATTAGCCCAAAGCGGATGGCACCATGATTGCTCACTGTCTTAATGTCAGGCAAAGAAATCTGTGCATGTGTTTCAAAAAACTAACAGTTTTCACTTTAAAAACACAAGCCAGACTGAAATTAAAAATACATGCACACAAAAGAGAATATGCTCTGCCGCGCTGGCCCCCTGCGCCTCTCGTGTGTGTAAGGAGCTGAATGTTTTCATTGCATCATAAGTAACAAACTGACCCGTGGTGACTGTTGAAGTAAATTCATCAACCTCCCTCAAAATGATCCGAATAAAGCTCCAGTACTCTCTTTCTCTGTGTTTTTTATGTGATTGTTAAAAGTTAACCTACCTGCCCCTTAATTCTGACTCACACTGTAATTGATGCAGGTGAGATACCAACTGTGGGCAATTAAAACTGAATAAAGTAAATAAATGAATAAAATAGTTTAGAGTTTTTTAAAAAAAAAAAACCCTCTGCCCTTCCACAGTTGGACTACCACTCTCAAATAGGGAAGTCCGTGTATATAAACTGATAAACTGATAATAATGGAGATAAAATCGTGTACACAATCCTCCCACATACACTCAGACTTTTTTTTTTTTACTAAGTAGCAGAGTGGTGGGTTCATCTTGTGTATCACAGTAACCTTTTTTCCTATTATCTCTTTTTAACAGAGTATCAAACCCAGTGCTTGAAAAGTAATTCAGGACTCAGCGAACAAGCCAAGAAAACTGTTATCATTGTTACAAATGATCCAACAACACAAAGGCAACAATGGCGAGGGGTGAGGGGTGGGGGGTGGGAGGTAGGGACTTTCTATTTGAAAGATGCTGCATGAAAAAAAACAGCACATGAGATCAAAGGCTGTGACCAATGGACCACATAAAGTCATATAAAAAAAAGTTTGCACAGGATGCTGCTAACCTACTGTAACAGCCATTTACCTTAAGAGGTAAGTGTCTGTTAGGTGCTGGTAATTAACCGATGATGAGTGATCATATTTATGAAAGCAGGAGTTTTGGCAGTTTGCTTGTCTGGCAATGCCACAGTCTTGCCAGGAGTGGACATTCCTGCAAATTCTGTGCGACGGCTAAAGCTTGGCCGAAATCATGCAACAGGACAATAATCCCAGTCCCAGTTTTTCTTTGAATATTAAACTGTTACGGCATGAAGACACACATCTCAGTACACAGACAGTGACGTGCTCAGCGTACAAAAACAAACAAACAAACAAACAAATCTACATCCGGCAATTTATTGTGCAGCACATACCACACAAACACACACATGCCACGTGGTGCTCGAATTAGAAATGTAAAAGTCTGTTATCCTGGAACCCATTCTGGTTTCCAGTGTCCAGTGTCCCCAGTGGCACAAATGAGAATAGCACTGAAATTTTTCACTCCTGTTTTTCCAGTATATGTTTTACTATAATGGAGCCTCCTTTTTTGTGGGGGTGGGTTAGGGGTAAAAGGCACTTTCAGAAAGGCACCTGCAGGCTAACTTATGAAAATGGTTTGCTCCTCCAAAGACTAGAAGTAGCTGTTTTTGTTTTTTTTTTCTTTTTTGAAAGACTCCATATGAAACTACTAACGACCACCAGATCAAGATATTCACCGAGCAAATCCAACAGTGTTATGTGTGGCACAGGAAAATGTGTAAAACAAAACAAAACAAAACACTTTGCCCCTGCTGCTAAAGGCTGTTTATAAGAGGGTTTTTGAGTTTTTCTCTACTGTGCCATTGTGTTCCTGATTACCCTACAGGCATGAAAATGCTACATCGCCTGTCTGTATCTATCATTGTTTTGATGTGCAACTGTTCTTCTTTCAGTTGAATAATAACTACTGTAGCACAATCATTTAAGTGTGTGCACATAACTTCAAGACACTGAAATGATATGCCTCCTGGCATCCATTTTTGACCAGGGATGACACATACGGCACCACAATACCCACACACACAAATATACAAACACACACAAAAATGAACTCTGTGATCACAGCACAGCCTAAGGCACAGTGAACCTCATGAGTACCTCTGACTTGCTGAGATAGGTTAACCTAAGATATCCTGTGGATATGCAGTTATTCAGCCTCTTGTGGCTGTTCTGCAGCAGGGTGTCTATAAAAAGGACTACAGCAGTTTGGTCAACAACAAAGCCAGTTGAAACGCAGACAAAGACGTATGAAACCACATGATGTTGTTCTTCTGTCAGTTAATTACTGCGGGAAAACAGCACAGAAACTAGGTCAGAAAAGTGTGGCTAGCCTGGTGTTCGCTGTGCTTTTTGATATCTCAAAAGATCACAAAAAAAGCAAACAGATCCCCCCCCCCAAAAAAAAAAAAGCAAATGAAAAAGCAGCCTCCTGTCATGTAGATGAAGTAAATTTGAGGATTAGGACGGGTGAGTGAGTTCAAAATGCAGAGCTACAGCTGAAATGTTTGAAAAACAAAGCAACAATGACAAATCTACAGATATCTCATGCCAGTGCCGTTTCTGTTCAGTCTGTCAGTTTGCTGCAGATGTGGCAAAGCCAGCCGATTGCTTAGGGCTCCAGTATAAGATGTAAAACATAAATAAAAGCGACCATGTTTAATGGTTTAGAGCTACAATATTAAGTCAGGTACTTTATCTGTCTGCAGCGCAAAGGAAATCCAAATGGGTCTGAACTCTAAATGGACATGATGCAGCTATGCTCATTTTTCAACAGACAGCATTTCCCTTGGTTGTATTAAAGCACTTTTCCTTGGTTGATTTTTTATCATGTAATCCTACTTTCTGTCAACTTTCTGCCATCTCTCACACGGCGAGTTGTATGCCTGGATTCATCCACTCCCTTTAGAGGTAAGATCCTTGTATTTTAAAGTCTGTTCATGGCAGTGCTTCAGAGGTAATGTAAAAATGCTGATAATATTCAAAATATCCTTGAACTGCCGCAAGCAACAAAACATATGCCAGAAAAATATCTGCTACGCTTCATCATCGGTTTATACATTTATCTGACCCAAAAATCTAGATGAGGAAATGGAGAGTAGTGAGAGGGGTAACAACACATAGCTGGGCTTCCTCTGCACCTCCCCCCATGGTTTTTCTCCTCCTCCTCCTCCTCCTACTACTAATGCTGACAAATGGACAGAGTGTGCCAGTAGTGGACTAGAGAGATGCTGAGACACCAGCTAGTCATCCATCTGCTCTATTCCCTCGGCACCGTCTTCACTGTGGCAGAGGTCACATACTCGCTGGCTCAACTGTTACGACAAATGCACACTTTCCTGACACATGCACACTTCTCATGCTGTCCCCTCCCTTCCACCCACCCCCCAGCATCGCCATCCTTCTCCTCCTTTTTTTTTTCCTGAGATGCTTTCGCAAACAATTCTCCTGCTGCCTTCTTCTCTCAATTATGCAATGCTACCATTCATTCCCCTTACATCATGTTCCAAGTATCATCTTAACTTTTGTCTTTTTTGAAGCCAACAAAAGCTCTTAGCTTTGGAACCAATTTCAGCACCAGGGACAGCTCTCCCAAACACACTTTAGCTTCAAAACGAAAGGTAGCTTCATCATGTCTCAGTAATAAGGGAGAAAAAAAAAAACAGGAATGTCTTTCTCATGGAATGTAGTTTCTAACAGCAGGTGTGTGAAACACTAAGTGTTTTTAGAAATGCTTTGGGGGAAAAATAATGCGCACAAAAAAGCTTCTGCTTAAAGTCCATCCTATCCAGGATGATGGCCCTAGTTCTTGATCGGCCCAAATGACTTACTTTAATGCTTTATGAGCATTACAATCCAGACCCATGCTCTTAGGAGTAGCAATTCTTATGAAAATGAAAACATGCCTGTAACGGATGGACACTTCACAATAGTATTAGTTCGTCAGTCCTTCAGCCAGATGAGCTAAAAATTTACATTGTAGATGTTTTTCAATGTGAACCTCTTCCAGTTAAAGTCCCACTAAACTACTTCTTAAAACTGTTTAAAAAAACATACAGTACATTGAACCAGAATGTCATTGTAGTTCGCAGGTTTTGTAATGTGTGAAGTACAGAAAGAAAGGCATACATTTTCTTGTCATTGGCTGGCTGTTATAGCACGAGCTATAAAATTCAGTGAGAAGTCAAGGAAGCTCACAAGCGGTGATATTCAGGACAAAATAATCCTTTTTATCACCTAAATGAAAATGTCCTAGTCCAGGAGTGTTATGATTACATGGTCTGTATTAACTACAGCCATTCAAAGCAAGAAAATATGTCATAGCATTGACCATACTACCAATGTTAGCAGAATGGTAATAGGAAGGCCTCAACCACACCTTCCTAATGTGGGAGTCAACCAATAGGACCACTCCTAATGTGATAATTACCAGTAACATCATGATCATCACCATCCAAGGGTATAGGAAGCTATGACCTTGGGTGAAAACACATTAGATGATCATTGTGATTTTAGTGAATTGTGGACAGATGGATGGATATCGCGCAGTGGCATTAGCTCATCTGGATGAATGAGCTAAAAATTAAACATCAAGGGAATTAAAACTCACTGAAAGGTCAACAGCCATACCCAGGCCAATGGCCCTACTTCTTGACTGGCCCTCACCTAGCTTAAGACATTATTATCGTCTATCTAAACCTAATGACAGCATTTATCTATAGATAGCAGAGGGGCAAACATTCATGTTATGAACATTACAATCCAGACCAATACTCTTGGGAGTAGCTATACTTTTAAAAATGGGAAATTACCCAAAAACAACAGATATGACCTTGTTTAGAATTCGGGTGAAGACCCATTAGGTGATCATTGTGTGCAAGTTTTACTAAAATCTGAGTAGTTCTCTAGGAAGAGCAGCATTTTTTGTGAACTGAACGTTCTGCCAGGGGTCTCTTCCTGTTAAAAGGGAGTTTATCCTTCCCACAGTTACCAAATGCTTACTCATAGGGGATCATCTGATTGTTGGGGTTTTTTTCTAATACTGTAGGGTCTTTAACTTACAGTGTGAAGCACTTTGAGGCAACTTTTGTTGTGAATGAGTGCTTTTTAAATAGAAATGAATTGTGCTGAATTGAATTTATCTAAATCAAATGCGACCAGATTCGTTTTGCTTTGAATTTGTGCCCTTAAGTCGCTATACCATCATGTGAGATTTTCACATTCATTTCATCTAAATGTATACATATACATGTTTGCCCTGTGTCACTATTTCTCAGCGACTTCTTTTATAGTTTTCTCCATATCCCACTAAATTCTCTCTTGCATGCCTCTCTCACCAACTCTCGTTTACTCTCTCTCTGACAGAGAGACTAAAGTCGCTGAGCCAGCTGGTCTTGAGTGACAGAACAATCAGTGATTAAACACTTCAGCGATGGCATTCACTAGAGAGTAGATCACAAGTATACTCCACACAAGAGTGATGTGTGACTTATAAACTGCTGTGTGTGTGTGTGTGTGTGTGTGTGTGTGTGTGTGTGTGTGTCAGCCAGCGCAAACATCTTTTCCAAGGGGGAAAATTCACGCTTAAACGAAAGTATTTCTGTGATTTTCAAGAGGGCCTACAAGGCTTAAAGGGGTGACTCCATTTGCTTCCTGTTTCATTATCACCTCATCATCTTCTGTGACAAGATGATGCTAAATTGAGAGGTGTTAAGCCCTTGCACAATTAATGTTTAGAATGACAAATGTGAAGACACTCTTGCATTTTTTATGACAATGAAAATGACCCATGCACAAGAGCATCACATGTGTAACCTACATTTCCAGGAACATGGAACAGCACTTAACCTTGCTTACTGTTTTATTATAAATGGCGCTGGCAGCTTTTTACCCTTAATGGATCATGAGGCCATGGTAGACAGAGTTGGTAAAAGCTGAGAACCCCTGTCTGAGAAATGACAAATAACCTTGGCTTTGAAGGCCCCAAAATAAACAACTTTAGTTTCATATTTCATCTTCAGTTTCTTTTGCTATGCAATGTGTGGGATTTTATTAGTATTCTGTGTGAGAGGGAAAGAAATCTGGAAAGCTTAGATGACTGGAGAATGCGAAATGGCTTCCTCTAACTATTGCTCCCTCTCCTTCTCTCTCGCTCTCTCTCTTGCTCAGCCATCACATACACACTAGTAGTGGACTTGTTTACTGTCTGACAAGCTAATTGACATGCAATCAACGGCTTACCTAAGTCTCCAACATGCAAACCCAACAGAAAAAGAAAAAAAAAAAATTACACTGTGGAAAGGACCACCTTCAGGCACCAAACATCATCAGCCTGCATCACATGGCATGGTCCTATCAATTAGGGAAGTTGTTTTCCTTGTCCAAGGGCAAGTGTAGGAATCATATGGGAAGCTTACAACACAGAGGGAGCATGTTTTGAGTGTAGAGACTCGCTGTACGCCAGCTTGTCTCCGTCACTAAGGCTAGGACATATTCAGCAGGGGATCCTTGCTACCCTTGAGAGCTGGTTTGTTTTTTTACAACTGGCAAACAAGTTTTGCAGCATCTTGTGGCTGGTGGGAATCAAAGGACACTACAAAACACTCGGGCTGTGATTATAGGGAGCTACAAAATAACTTCTAGCAAAAACAAATACTGGGAATGTCTTGGAAAAAAAAGCAAATAAACAAATGAAATCGCTGGGTATTTAATATTAGAACCTAAACCCAAAATTGTAAAGGATACATGGGGACATATGATTTTAAAGGGTATTTATGAACTGAGGTGGTGTTTGATTTTAAGTGTGCCTTTATCTTTTTCTTTTGGTTGTTCTTTTTTAGGGCTGGCCACAGCGGATTATCTGCCTCCATCTCACCCAATCCCTTGCATCCTCTTCTTTAACACCAGCCATTTGCATGTCCTCCTTCACTACATCCATGACTCTTCTCTGTGGTCTTCCTCTTTTACTCCCGCCTGGCAGCTCCATCTACAACATCCTTCGTCCAAATATATCCACTATCCCTCCTCTGCACATGTCTAAATCATTTCAACCTTGCCTCTTTGACTTTATTTCCAAACCAGTCAATCCAAGCTGCCCACCCCCCCAGCAACAATCTCAGCATCTTCAGCTCTCCCACCTCCAGCTCTGCTTCCTGTCTTTTTGTCAGTGTCACTGTCTCCAAACCGTACATCATAGTAGGTCTCACTACTGTCTTGTAACCCTTCACTTTCACTTTTGCTGCTATCCTTCTGTCACAAATCAACCCTGATGCTGTCCATTGCTCATCCACCATCACTAACTCTACTTCTTGCATCTTCACCATTCCACCTGTCTCACTCCCACTCACACACATACTCTATATTGCCCCTACTGCCTTTCACTACTTGCCTTCATTGATGGAAACAAGTCAAACAACTTGGAGATATCACATAGTCTGTTGTTACTGCTTCCATGAAGGTCACCTGACATTCAGGAAATTTCTACACAAAGTTATTATTTGTAAGAGTTCCTACAATTCTTGCATGTACCCACTTACCTTACTTACCACAACAAATACTTAAGGACTGCAGCAGAGCTGTTCATCACATGACATGGTTTAGCAAAAGAAGTCGGGTCTCAGGCTGTCATCCGTCTAAATCAAGCAGCAATCATCAAAGTAAGACCAAATCTTCAACTCCAAAATGTAGATATACAGCTCTACTCTGAGGTATTGAAAATAGACCCCAATAGCAGCAAGAGAGATGAATTATAGGACAGTGTGCCAGGAGCAGAGCAATAGATGGGAAGAAGAGTGTCTGGGAATAACAGTAACATGCCTGATAGATGAGTGAGTATGATGAAAAATGTGAATAATCTCCTTCTGAGATCACCTTAGCTGATATAACTCTGAACTTGAGACACAGACTTCTACATAATCAGACTTAAAAGACCGGTGGGTTGGATACAGGAAGATCCATTAGCACCAGAGCTATTGAGATGATTATGCTGTAATCAGTGTATAAACAACTATAACTATGAATCACCATGTTGTTATTAGAATAAGACTATTGACAAAGGAAGCGAGTCGTCTGGGTTTCCAGAGTAGCCTAGGAATACACAAAATCAGCAGCAGTTCCAGACAGGGAATTTTGCATTTTCACTTTCAAGAAGGCCACATTCGTTTCTTTGGAAAGGGTGAGTACTGTCAGCATCTGCATCCTGTATTCATCTAATAGTAAACTGAAGTGAACTTACCAAGAACTCAGCTATCACGTTTCAGACGTAATGTTTGCTACCTGCTCACAGTGAGCACATAGCAATAGGACTTGCCCCGAAAAGGGTGAACTGGCTTCAGAAGTGCAGACCTGTGACTTTTCCAAATGGCAGGACTCCTTGGACATGCTCTAATTGACGGCTGCAATCAAAGCCAATTCAAAACAGATCATCAGCAACACAAGCCGTCAACATACGTGGTGTGTTTCCTCATAGGTCGGGCTCTGTGTGTTCGTCATCTAAGGAAAACGCTACCCGTAAAATTAGGATTGTGTTCATATTCAACAATTATGGGTACAACGGTCCGATGACCTGACAGAGTTAGAATTGTGCCAAATTTGACACCCAACGTCCGATCAGACACACGCACACCTGTCACCCATCACTAGGGCGCATACTGAAAAGCTGATAAGTGATGAAAAATTACACTGATCATCGAGACTAACATCCCCTGCTTGGAATCTTGGTTGGAGGGAATCTTGTTAGGAGTCAGGAACAAACTGTGAGCAGCGTTCCGGGACATTGCTTACACGAGGTTTGACACGTAAGGAGACAGGGACCATTAATTTCAGTCCTTAAGGCTGTTTACGTGGGAACTGGACGTGCTCCACGCATGTTAACTGTCATTGATTTGTTTCCCCGATGTCCCTTAAAAACCCAGTGGAACCATGGGGATGGTTACTGCATTCATAAATGTTTTATATTGTGTGGCATTAAAGATATAACTTATATCTGAGGTAAATGAGCAATGCAGTTATTTGTTTTCTCATCAGGACACAGCCTATATAAATAGTCCCTGTTTGGACCAATGCAGACGGCATTATTAAATAATCTTGTATGCAAGTGCAGTTTTGTAAAATGATGGAGTACAGGCATTTCTAAGTAATTTGCAACCTAAGGTATCTAACACATTCATTTGTCGCTCACTCGTGGTGCATATTGTAACTCGCTTCAAATGAATGGAATATGAATGTTGGTGCTTTCCCTGTGTAAACATCGCCTTATCGTCCTACTTTGCTGAAGCCTCCCTATTGTTTATCTCCTGCACTGGTAATGGGACAGAGTAATTTCTCATTTGTAACAATATCAAAAAGCAATTACAAGCCTGTGACTAAAAGCCACTGAACAATGTCCACCATCAATCATCAAAGAAGAAAAAAACGCCAGAACGTGCAGAGACATTTCAACCCACTTATTTCCCCTGCCTTTCTCTGGTATTTGTGCTCAGTTGAACTTGGCCTCAGCTTTATGGCTTGCTTGGGTGCCACCGTGAAAGGGCAAAAACCTGTTGCAGATGCCCAGCTAATTATTAGTCTTATTTACAAAGTTAAAATGTCAGTATCTTGAAAATAACGTTTCTATTGGAAGGAAGAAACACAGTCTGGAAGCATTTTCTATTTGTGATAAAGCTAAACCCATATTTGTCAAATCTTATTCCAAAGTTTGGAATAATGACATGAATATAGACACTGATGAAGCAACCTGGATACTGGGCAGATGCACAATTTTGAAGTGAAGTATACATTCTCAAAGACTTCTGTGTATCCTCTATTCATGTATGAGTACAAAATAAAAAAACACCGCAAGAATGGTAAGTGTTAACCACCAGCGATGTTTGGATGGCACGCGGTTAGTTTTAAAATGCTACCCATGGATATAAAGGACTAAGTATGTAATTAAGGTATTCAGTAAGGGCCCTGTCACACCATGACGACTTAACAAGCGCATGGCGACACATCCAAATTCTTCTAAAACGCTGGAATACACAGAACAACGATGACATAATTGCTGGCATTCACAACTTGAAGCCCATTTATACCACTTCCCTTAAATGCAACACATATGCAATTGTGTTAGAAACACGTTCAGTACGACTGGAACACGTCAAATACATCTACAAAACGTCAATATGTGTTGGAGGTAAGTTTGATATATGTTACACATATTAAAAACATGCTACTAATAGGTTATGAATACATTTTGGGACATTAGTTCCACGTATTTGAACATATGAGTAACGTGAGTCACCATATGAATAATGTTCCTCTAACATATGGCCCACATATGAGCCATACACTGGAAATTTTGTTCCTGTTCAAAATTTCATGCGACTTCGCCGTACTACGGCGTACACCAGAGTACTTCAGCGTGCTCAAAACTTGTACAAAACTTGCCAATAACTTAATCGATGTATGCCAACATATGTGCAGATTTTTTCCTACATCGGCATACGCTTGTTAAACCTTTCGACGTGTGACAGGGGCTTTAGATTTAGTCCCTGTTCTTAGTCTGGCAGTGAATGTTTTGAGCTCTGGTTAGGGTGGGTGTGACAAACTCCTCCCACCCAAATGGTCTAATTTTTTGGTTTATTGCAACCGCCAACCCCTTGGGCTAGTCAATCCCCACAGGCTCCCGTGATTGCTAGGTTTGCAGGCATTTGGAAGGACAACTGTGACCCTGGTGCTCTGTGAAGCACCTGGGATTGCTATCCTCACTTTAGAGGCCGACGGAGTTTTTGGTAGAGGTTTCCTACGCATCAACTGTGTTGATTAAAACCACTGAACTGGACCTCTGGTGGTTTTAAGGTTGGTTTTTGGAACATTTTGAGGTACAGCTCATTTAAGAACAAGAATCTAGATGAAAGAATTTCTAATTTACTATTAGTCTGTAATAACTGGCGAATGAATACAGTTTGATAATCTAGCATACTGGCATTAGCTGATATCCCAATCTCTCATCTAAATATGGTAACTTGTATCTCCAAAATGCCAATATTAAAGCATCAAAATATGGAATCAAGAAAATTAATGACAGGTGATGTCATAGAGGACATGTCTACCTTTCATATATTGCCCACAGCTATTATATTTGCTTGCATTAGTGAAATATACATTCACCAAGAATTTTGACAGGTATACCTGTTTAACTGTGTGTTAACCCAAATGTCTAACTCAGTGTATTTAGGCATGTAAACATGGTCAAGATGAAGTTCAAACCAAGCATCAGAATGGGGAAGAAAGGTGATTTAAGTGGTTTTGAACGTGGCATGGTTGTTGGTGCCGGACAGGCTGCTTTGAATATTTCACAAACTGCTGATCTACTCGGATTTTCCCAGAAAACCATCCCTAGGGGTTTATAGAGAAGGGTCAAAATAGGAGAAAATATCCAGTTCTCTGAGCGAAAAATGCCTCATTGATGCAAGAGATCGGACAAGAATGGCCAGACTGCTTTGAGCTGATAGGAACACAGCAGTAACTCAAATCCAGAAGCTTATCTCAGAATGCACAGCAAGTCAAACCTTGAAGCAGATGGACTTACTTCAGGACTTCATTTTCTGTTCCGATGACTCTTAATTTCTGCTGCTCCATTCAGATGGTAGGGCCAGAACGTGATGTAAACAACATAAAGGCGTGGACCCTGCCTTTCATCAACAGTTCAGGCTGGTGATGGTGGTGTAATGACATGGGGGATATTTTGCCCTTTAGGGCTCCTAGCGTCCACTGAGCATCATTTAACGCCAAGGCCTACCTGAGTATTGTTGCTGACCGTGTCCACCTCTTTATGACCACAGTATAGAGATTCACATTATGGAAGTGCAGCTGACAAATCAGCAGCGACTGTGTTATGCTGCCATGTCAATATGGACCTTAATCTCTGGAGAATGTTTCCAGCACCCTGCTGAATCTATGCCATGAATAATTTAGGCAGCTCTGGAGGCAAACGGGAATCCAACCCACCACTAGCACAGTGTACTTCATGAAGTGTATACAGCAGTGCCCAGGCACACTGTTTAGACTTTTGGTCTACTCTGCACTTACTTCAATTATATGGGAAAATTCAATAAAGAAGTGCCCACTAAACTGTGCGCTTTGCCACAGAGCTACACTCACATCAAACCTTTTCCATTAAGTACACATATCTGAAGGCGTGCAATTCAGGCAGAGCAGTGAACAACCGTCTTACGAACTTTAAAGAAGTAACCGGGGGGGCTCTGGATATACTGTACAGCAATGCTGGAGGTGTCATTTTCAGTTTGCCACTGACTTTTTCCCCCTCTCTTGCAGATCAAATGAATCACATGTTGAGACATCAGAATATTAAATTAATCTTGATGTCAGAGATTGACTGTTGATACCTGAGGCAAGTTTTGACATCTGCGGAGCAGTGTAGCTCACATTTACCTTCTGTAGACATCACCTTACTTTCGGTAAAGAAACCAGTCAGTACACGCACCAAAGCCTGCACCGCAAAGGTCGGGTCCAACAGCAGGGCCCATTTTCAAAATGCAGGACTTTGACTTTGAGGGTGTGTGGACCGAAGGCTATTCTTGATCGATCGTCAAGGCATCATACCATAAACAGATGTCTCTCTGTCCCATTGCCATGTCTGTCTTTGACATTTTCCCAGCCCAGGGCATTTATTGACAGCCCATTTCCTTTTACCCATCAGTTCTCCTCCACACATATCCTATACATTACCACGGACCGGGCAATCAAGCAGAGAGGAGGGTGTCGACAGCCGATCACTAAATGTATTCTTCTGTGTGGGCGTGTGTTTGTGTTATGTCCCTCTAGAATCCTCTATAGGTACAGTACACAGCAAGAGATGAGACAGGGAATACAGGAAGAACATGAACACAAAAAAGGACAAAGGGTGATCAAAAAGAAAGAAGGGGCGGGGTCGTTTGGGATTGACCTTGGAGGATTCGGCATTAGAGCGAGCACGCCAGGTGTGTGGCAAGGGCTTTACACAATTAGTGCCGGTCGAAAGGTGACAGCACTGAACACGAGGGCATGAAGCGGCCTGCGGGAAGGTCAGGCCCACACGCGCACAGACGCACAGGTACACATGCAGCGCCACGGCCAAACGCTGTTGGATTCAACGCCAAGAAACTCTGCATGCAATATACGGCCTGATGAGTATTTGATGAGATTTGATGCCGGTGTATTGTGAGTTTTATCAGAACTGGCAAGGGCACCCATGCATTTTAATGTCCTGTCTCTTTCCCACTTCTTTGCAGTTGTGTTTCTCTCTCACCGCCGT